>JBAIAA010000522.1:0-212330 GCA_037893245.1 Crossaster papposus
CATTGAGCCTAACAAACATTTTTCGGCACTTTTTACCTTCAGATCACGAAATGGACTTCCAACACTCCCAAATGCTCAATAGCGCCCATTGAGCCTAAGAAACACTTTTCGGCACTATTTACCTTCAGATCACGAAATTGACTAACAACACTCCCAAATGCTCTATAGCGCCAATTGAGCCTAACAAACACTTTTCGGCACTATTTACCTTCAGATCACGAAATTGACTTACAACACTCCAAAATGGTCTATAGCGTCCATTGAGCCTAAGAAACACTTTTCGGCACTTTTTACCTTCAGATCACGAAATTGACTAACAACACTCCCAAATGGTCTATAGCGCCCATTGAGCATAACAAACACTTTTCGGCACTATTCACCGTCAGATCACGAAATGGACTTACTACACTCCAAAATGGTCTATAGCGCCCATTGAGCCTAACAAACACTTTTCGGCACTATTTACCTTCAGATCACGAAATTGACTAACAACACTCCCAAATGCTCTATAGCGCCCATTGAGCCTAAGAAACACTTTTCGGCACTTTTTACCTTCAGATCACGAAATTGACTAACAACACTCCCAAATGGTCTATAGCGCCCATTGAGCATAACAAACACTTTTCGGCACTATTCACCGTCAGATCACGAAATGGACTTACTACACTCCAAAATGCTCTATAGCGCCCATTGAGCCTAACAAACACTTTTCGGCACTATTTACCTTAAGATCACGAAATTGACTAACAACACTCCCAAATGTTCTATAGCGCCCATTGAGCCTATGAAACACTTTTCGGCACTTTTTACCTTCAGATCACGAAATTGACTAACAACACTCCAAAATGGTCTATAGCGCCCATTGAGCCTAACAAACACTTTTCGGCACTATTTACCGTCAGATCACTAAATGGACTTACAACACTCCAAAATGGTATATAGCGCACATTGAGCCTAACAAACACTTTTCGGCACTTTTTACCTTCAGATCACAAAATTGACTAACAACACTCCCAAATGTTCTATAGCGCCCATTGAGCCTAAGAAACACTTCTCGGCACTTTTTACCTCCAGATCACGAAATTGACTAACAACACTCCCAAATGCTCTATAGCGCCCATTGAGCCTAACAAACACTTTTCGGCACTTTTTAACTTCAGATCACGAAATGGACTAACAACACTACCAAATGCTCTATAGCGCCCATTGAGCCTAACAAACACTTTTCGGCACTTTTTACCTTCAGATCACGAAATGGACTAACAACACTCCCAAATGCGCTATAGCGCCCATTGAGCCTAACAAACACTTTTTGGCACTATTTACCTTCAGATCACGAAATGGACTTTCAACACTCCCAAATGCTCTATAGCGCCCATTGAGCCTAACAAACATTTTTCGGCACTTTTTACCTTCAGATCACGAAATGGACTTCCAACACTCCCAAATGCTCTATAGCGCCCATTGAGCCTAACAAACACTTTTCGGCACTATTTACCTTCAGATCACAAAATGGACTTACAACACTCCCAAATGCTCTATAGCGCCCATTGAGCCTAAGAAACACTTTTCGGCACTTTTTACCTTCAGATCACGAAATTGACTAACAACACTCCCAAATGGTCTATTGCGCCCATTGAGCATAACAAACACTTTTCGGCACTATTCACCGTCAGATCACGAAATGGACTTACTACACTCCAAAATGCTCTATAGCGCCCATTGAGCCTAACAAACACTTTTCGGCACTATTTACCTTAAGATCACGAAATTGACTAACAACACTCCCAAATGTTCTATAGCGCCCATTGAGCCTATGAAACACTTTTCGGCACTTTTTACCTTCAGATCACGAAATTGACTAACAACACTCCAAAATGGTCTATAGCGCCCATTGAGCCTAACAAACACTTTTCGGCACTATTTACCGTCAGATCACTAAATGGACTTACAACACTCCAAAATGGTATATAGCGCACATTGAGCCTAACAAACACTTTTCGGCACTTTTTACCTTCAGATCACAAAATTGACTAACAACACTCCCAAATGTTCTATAGCGCCCATTGAGCCTAAGAAACACTTCTCGGCACTTTTTACCTCCAGATCACGAAATTGACTAACAACACTCCCAAATGCTCTATAGCGCCCATTGAGCCTAACAAACACTTTTCGGCACTTTTTAACTTCAGATCACGAAATGGACTAACAACACTACCAAATGCTCTATAGCGCCCATTGAGCCTAACAAACACTTTTCGGCACTTTTTACCTTCAGATCACGAAATGGACTAACAACACTCCCAAATGCGCTATAGCGCCCATTGAGCCTAACAAACACTTTTTGGCACTATTTACCTTCAGATCACGAAATGGACTTTCAACACTCCCAAATGCTCTATAGCGCCCATTGAGCCTAACAAACATTTTTCGGCACTTTTTACCTTCAGATCACGAAATGGACTTCCAACACTCCCAAATGCTCTATAGCGCCCATTGAGCCTAACAAACACTTTTCGGCACTATTTACCTTCAGATCACAAAACGGACTTACAACACTCCCAAATGCTCTATAGCGCCCATTGAGCCTAACAAACACTTTTTGGCACTTTTTACCTTCAGATCACGAAATTGACTAACAACACTCCCAAATGCTCTATAGCGCCCATTGAGCCTAAGAAACACTTTTCGGCACTTTTTACCTTCAGATCACGAAATTGACTAACAACACTCCCAAATGGTCTATAGCGCCCATTGAGCATAACAAACACTTTTCGGCACTATTCACCGTCAGATCACGAAATGGACTTACTACACTCCAAAATGCTCTATAGCGCCCATTGAGCCTAACAAACACTTTTCGGCACTTTTTACCTTCAGATCACGAAATTGACTAACAACACTCCCAAATGCTCTATAGCGCCTATTGAGCCTAACAAACACTTTTCGGCACTTTTTACCTTCAGATCACGAAATTGACTAACAACACTCCCAAATGCTCTATAGAGCCCATTGAGCCTAACAAACACTTTTCGGCACTTTTTACCTTCAGATCACGAAATTGACTAACAACACTCCCAAATGCTCTATAGAGCCCATTGAGCCTAACAAACACTTTTCGGCACTATTTACCTTCAGATCACAAAATTGACTTACAACACTCCCAAATGCCCTATAGCGCCCATTGAGCCTAACAAACACTTTTCGGCACTATTTACCTTCAGTTCACAAAATGGACTTACAGCACTCCCAAATGCTCTATAGCGCCCATTGAGCCTAACAAACACTTTTCGGCACTTTTTACCTTCAGATCACGAAATTGACTAACAACACTCCCAAATGTTCTATAGCGCCCATTGAGCCTATGAAACACTTTTCGGCACTTTTTACCTTCAGATCACGAAATTGACTAACAACACTCCAAAATGGTCTATAGCGCCCATTGAGCCTAACAAACACTTTTCGGAACTATTTATCGTCAGATCACTAAATGGACTTACAACACTCCAAAATGGTATATAGCGCACATTGAGCCTAACAAACACTTTTCGGTACTTTTTACCTTCAGATCACGAAATTGACTAACAACACTCCCAAATGTTCTATAGCGCCCATTGAGCCTAAGAAACACTTCTCGGCACTTTTTACCTCCAGATCACGAAATTGACTAACAACACTCCCAAATGCTCTATAGCGCCCATTGAGCCTAACAAACACTTTTCGGCACTTTTTAACTTCAGATCTCGAAATGGACTAACAACACTCCCAAATGCTCTATAGCGCCCATTGAGCCTAACAAACACTTTTCGGCACTTTTTACCTTCAGATCACGAAATGGACTAACAACACTCCCAAATGCGCTATAGCGCCCATTGAGCCTAACAAACACTTTTTGGCACTATTTACCTTCAGATCACGAAATGGACTTCCAACACTCCCAAATGCTCTATAGCGCCCATTGAGCCTAACAAACATTTTTCGGCACTTTTTACCTTCAGATCACGAAATGGACTTCCAACACTCCCAAATGCTCTATAGCGCCCATTGAGCCTAACAAACACTTTTCGGCACTATTTACTTTCAGATCACGAAATTGACTTACAACACTCCCAAATGGTCTATAGCGCCCATTGAGCCTAACAAACACTTTTTGGCACTATTTACCTTCAGATCACGAAATGGACTTACAACACTCCAAAATGGTCTATAGCGCCCATTGAGCCTAAGAAACACTTTTCGGCACTTTTTACCTTCAGATCACGAAATTGACTAACAACACTCCCAAATGGTCTATTGCGCCCATTGAGCATAACAAACACTTTTCGGCACTATTCACCGTCAGATCACGAAATGGACTTACTACACTCCAAAATGCTCTATAGCGCCCATTGAGCCTAACAAACACTTTTCGGCACTATTTACCTTAAGATCACGAAATTGACTAACAACACTCCCAAATGTTCTATAGCGCCCATTGAGCCTATGAAACACTTTTCGGCACTTTTTACCTTCAGATCACGAAATTGACTAACAACACTCCAAAATGGTCTATAGCGCCCATTGAGCCTAACAAACACTTTTCGGCACTATTTACCGTCAGATCACTAAATGGACTTACAACACTCCAAAATGGTATATAGCGCACATTGAGCCTAACAAACACTTTTCGGCACTTTTTACCTTCAGATCACAAAATTGACTAACAACACTCCCAAATGTTCTATAGCGCCCATTGAGCCTAAGAAACACTTCTCGGCACTTTTTACCTCCAGATCACGAAATTGACTAACAACACTCCCAAATGCTCTATAGCGCCCATTGAGCCTAACAAACACTTTTCGGCACTTTTTAACTTCAGATCACGAAATGGACTAACAACACTACCAAATGCTCTATAGCGCCCATTGAGCCTAACAAACACTTTTCGGCACTTTTTACCTTCAGATCACGAAATGGACTAACAACACTCCCAAATGCGCTATAGCGCCCATTGAGCCTAACAAACACTTTTTGGCACTATTTACCTTCAGATCACGAAATGGACTTTCAACACTCCCAAATGCTCTATAGCGCCCATTGAGCCTAACAAACATTTTTCGGCACTTTTTACCTTCAGATCACGAAATGGACTTCCAACACTCCCAAATGCTCTATAGCGCCCATTGAGCCTAACAAACACTTTTCGGCACTATTTACCTTCAGATCACAAAACGGACTTACAACACTCCCAAATGCTCTATAGCGCCCATTGAGCCTAACAAACACTTTTTGGCACTTTTTACCTTCAGATCACGAAATTGACTAACAACACTCCCAAATGCTCTATAGCGCCCATTGAGCCTAAGAAACACTTTTCGGCACTTTTTACCTTCAGATCACGAAATTGACTAACAACACTCCCAAATGGTCTATAGCGCCCATTGAGCATAACAAACACTTTTCGGCACTATTCACCGTCAGATCACGAAATGGACTTACTACACTCCAAAATGCTCTATAGCGCCCATTGAGCCTAACAAACACTTTTCGGCACTTTTTACCTTCAGATCACGAAATTGACTAACAACACTCCCAAATGCTCTATAGCGCCTATTGAGCCTAACAAACACTTTTCGGCACTTTTTACCTTCAGATCACGAAATTGACTAACAACACTCCCAAATGCTCTATAGAGCCCATTGAGCCTAACAAACACTTTTCGGCACTTTTTACCTTCAGATCACGAAATTGACTAACAACACTCCCAAATGCTCTATAGAGCCCATTGAGCCTAACAAACACTTTTCGGCACTATTTACCTTCAGATCACAAAATTGACTTACAACACTCCCAAATGCTCTATAGCGCCCATTGAGCCTAACAAACACTTTTCGGCACTATTTACCTTCAGTTCACAAAATGGACTTACAGCACTCCCAAATGCTCTATAGCGCCCATTGAGCCTAAGAAACACTTTTCGGCACTTTTTACCTTCAGATCACGAAATTGACTAACAACACTCCCAAATGGTCTATTGCGCCCATTGAGCATAACAAACACTTTTCGGCACTATTCACCGTCAGATCACGAAATGGACTTACTACACTCCAAAATGCTCTATAGCGCCCATTGAGCCTAACAAACACTTTTCGGCACTATTTACCTTAAGATCACGAAATTGACTAACAACACTCCCAAATGTTCTATAGCGCCCATTGAGCCTATGAAACACTTTTCGGCACTTTTTACCTTCAGATCACGAAATTGACTAACAACACTCCAAAATGGTATATAGCGCCCATTGAGCCTAACAAACACTTTTCGGCACTATTTACCGTCAGATCACTAAATGGACTTACAACACTCCAAAATGGTATATAGCGCACATTGAGCCTAACAAACACTTTTCGGCACTTTTTACCTTCAGATCACAAAATTGACTAACAACACTCCCAAATGTTCTATAGCGCCCATTGAGCCTAAGAAACACTTCTCGGCACTTTTTACCTCCAGATCACGAAATTGACTAACAACACTCCCAAATGCTCTATAGCGCCCATTGAGCCTAACAAACACTTTTCGGCACTTTTTAACTTCAGATCACGAAATGGACTAACAACACTACCAAATGCTCTATAGCGCCCATTGAGCCTAACAAACACTTTTCGGCACTTTTTACCTTCAGATCACGAAATGGACTAACAACACTCCCAAATGCGCTATAGCGCCCATTGAGCCTAACAAACACTTTTTGGCACTATTTACCTTCAGATCACGAAATGGACTTTCAACACTCCCAAATGCTCTATAGCGCCCATTGAGCCTAACAAACATTTTTCGGCACTTTTTACCTTCAGATCACGAAATGGACTTCCAACACTCCCAAATGCTCTATAGCGCCCATTGAGCCTAACAAACACTTTTCGGCACTATTTACCTTCAGATCACAAAACGGACTTACAACACTCCCAAATGCTCTATAGCGCCCATTGAGCCTAACAAACACTTTTTGGCACTTTTTACCTTCAGATCACGAAATTGACTAACAACACTCCCAAATGCTCTATAGCGCCCATTGAGCCTAAGAAACACTTTTCGGCACTTTTTACCTTCAGATCACGAAATTGACTAACAACACTCCCAAATGGTCTATAGCGCCCATTGAGCATAACAAACACTTTTCGGCACTATTCACCGTCAGATCACGAAATGGACTTACTACACTCCAAAATGCTCTATAGCGCCCATTGAGCCTAACAAACACTTTTCGGCACTTTTTACCTTCAGATCACGAAATTGACTAACAACACTCCCAAATGCTCTATAGCGCCTATTGAGCCTAACAAACACTTTTCGGCACTTTTTACCTTCAGATCACGAAATTGACTAACAACACTCCCAAATGCTCTATAGAGCCCATTGAGCCTAACAAACACTTTTCGGCACTTTTTACCTTCAGATCACGAAATTGACTAACAACACTCCCAAATGCTCTATAGAGCCCATTGAGCCTAACAAACACTTTTCGGCACTATTTACCTTCAGATCACAAAATTGACTTACAACACTCCCAAATGCTCTATAGCGCCCATTGAGCCTAACAAACACTTTTCGGCACTATTTACCTTCAGTTCACAAAATGGACTTACAGCACTCCCAAATGCTCTATAGCGCCCATTGAGCCTAACAAACACTTTTCGGCACTTTTTACCTTCAGATCACGAAATTGACTAACAACACTCCCAAATGTTCTATAGCGCCCATTGAGCCTATGAAACACTTTTCGGCACTTTTTACCTTCAGATCACGAAATTGACTAACAACACTCCCAAATGTTCTATAGCGCCCATTGAGTCTATGAAACACTTTTCGGCACTTTTTACCTTCAGATCACGAAATTGACTAACAACACTCCAAAATGGTCTATAGCGCCCATTGAGACTAACAAACACTTTTCGGCACTATTTATCGTCAGATCACTAAATGGACTTACAACACTCCAAAATGGTATATAGCGCACATTGAGCCTAACAAACACTTTTCGGTACTTTTTACCTTCAGATCACGAAATTGACTAACAACACTCCCAAATGTTCTATAGCGCCCATTGAGCCTAAGAAACACTTCTCGGCACTTTTTACCTCCAGATCACGAAATTGACTAACAACACTCCCAAATGCTCTATAGCGCCCATTGAGCCTAACAAACACTTTTCGGCACTTTTTAACTTCAGATCACTAAATGGACTTACAACACTCCAAAATGGTATATAGCGCACATTGAGCCTAACAAACACTTTTCGGCACTTTTTACCTTCAGATCACAAAATTGACTAACAACACTCCCAAATGTTCTATAGCGCCCATTGAGCCTAAGAAACACTTCTCGGCACTTTTTACCTCCAGATCACGAAATTGACTAACAACACTCCCAAATGCTCTATAGCGCCCATTGAGCCTAACAAACACTTTTCGGCACTTTTTAACTTCAGATCACGAAATGGACTAACAACACTACCAAATGCTCTATAGCGCCCATTGAGCCTAACAAACACTTTTCGGCACTTTTTACCTTCAGATCACGAAATGGACTAACAACACTCCCAAATGCGCTATAGCGCCCATTGAGCCTAACAAACACTTTTTGGCACTATTTACCTTCAGATCACGAAATGGACTTTCAACACTCCCAAATGCTCTATAGCGCCCATTGAGCCTAACAAACATTTTTCGGCACTTTTTACCTTCAGATCACGAAATGGACTTCCAACACTCCCAAATGCTCTATAGCGCCCATTGAGCCTAACAAACACTTTTCGGCACTATTTACCTTCAGATCACAAAACGGACTTACAACACTCCCAAATGCTCTATAGCGCCCATTGAGCCTAACAAACACTTTTTGGCACTTTTTACCTTCAGATCACGAAATTGACTAACAACACTCCCAAATGCTCTATAGCGCCCATTGAGCCTAAGAAACACTTTTCGGCACTTTTTACCTTCAGATCACGAAATTGACTAACAACACTCCCAAATGGTCTATAGCGCCCATTGAGCATAACAAACACTTTTCGGCACTATTCACCGTCAGATCACGAAATGGACTTACTACACTCCAAAATGCTCTATAGCGCCCATTGAGCCTAACAAACACTTTTCGGCACTTTTTACCTTCAGATCACGAAATTGACTAACAACACTCCCAAATGCTCTATAGCGCCTATTGAGCCTAACAAACACTTTTCGGCACTTTTTACCTTCAGATCACGAAATTGACTAACAACACTCCCAAATGCTCTATAGAGCCCATTGAGCCTAACAAACACTTTTCGGCACTTTTTACCTTCAGATCACGAAATTGACTAACAACACTCCCAAATGCTCTATAGAGCCCATTGAGCCTAACAAACACTTTTCGGCACTATTTACCTTCAGATCACAAAATTGACTTACAACACTCCCAAATGCTCTATAGCGCCCATTGAGCCTAACAAACACTTTTCGGCACTATTTACCTTCAGTTCACAAAATGGACTTACAGCACTCCCAAATGCTCTATAGCGCCCATTGAGCCTAACAAACACTTTTCGGCACTTTTTACCTTCAGATCACGAAATTGACTAACAACACTCCCAAATGTTCTATAGCGCCCATTGAGCCTATGAAACACTTTTCGGCACTTTTTACCTTCAGATCACGAAATTGACTAACAACACTCCAAAATGGTCTATAGCGCCCATTGAGCCTAACAAACACTTTTCGGAACTATTTATCGTCAGATCACTAAATGGACTTACAACACTCCAAAATGGTATATAGCGCACATTGAGCCTAACAAACACTTTTCGGTACTTTTTACCTTCAGATCACGAAATTGACTAACAACACTCCCAAATGTTCTATAGCGCCCATTGAGCCTAAGAAACACTTCTCGGCACTTTTTACCTCCAGATCACGAAATTGACTAACAACACTCCCAAATGCTCTATAGCGCCCATTGAGCCTAACAAACACTTTTCGGCACTTTTTAACTTCAGATCACGAAATGGACTAACAACACTCCCAAATGCTCTATAGCGCCCATTGAGCCTAACAAACACTTTTCGGCACTTTTTACCTTCAGATCACGAAATGGACTAACAACACTCCCAAATGCGCTATAGCGCCCATTGAGCCTAACAAACACTTTTTGGCACTATTTACCTTCAGATCACGAAATGGACTTCCAACACTCCCAAATGCTCTATAGCGCCCATTGAGCCTAACAAACATTTTTCGGCACTTTTTACCTTCAGATCACGAAATGGACTTCCAACACTCCCAAATGCTCTATAGCGCCCATTGAGCCTAACAAACACTTTTCGGCACTATTTACTTTCAGATCACGAAATTGACTTACAACACTCCCAAATGGTCTATAGCGCCCATTGAGCCTAACAAACACTTTTTGGCACTATTTACCTTCAGATCACGAAATGGACTTACAACACTCCAAAATGGTCTATAGCGCCCATTGAGCCTAAGAAACACTTTTCGGCACTATTTACATTCAGATCACGAAATTGACTAACAACACTCCCAAATGTTCTATAGCGCCCATTGAGCCTATGAAACACTTTTCGGCACTTTTTACCTTCAGATCACGAAATTGACTAACAACACTCCAAAATGGTCTATAGCGCCCATTGAGCCTAACAAACACTTTTCGGCACTATTTACCTTCAGATCACGAAATTGACTAACAACACTCCCAAATGGTATATAGCGCCCATTGAGCCTAAGAAACACTTTTCGGCACTTTTTACCTTCAGATCACGAAATTGACTAACAACACTCCCAAATGGTCTATAGCGCCCATTCAGCATAACAAACACTTTTCGGCACTATTCACCGTCAGATCACGAAATGGACTTACTACACTCCAAAATGCTCTATAGCGCCCATTGAGCCTAACAAACACTTTTCGGCACTATTTACCTTCAGATCACGAAATTGACTAACAACACTCCCAAATGTTCTATAGCGCCCATTGAGCCTATGAAACACTTTTCGGCACTTTTTACCTTCAGATCACGAAATTGACTAACAACACTCCAAAATGGTCTATAGCGCCCATTGAGCCTAACAAACACTTTTCGGCACTATTTACCGTCATATCACTAAATGGACTTACAACACTCCAAAATGGTATATAGCGCACATTGAGCCTAACAAACACTTTTCGGCACTTTTTACCTTCAGATCACAAAATTGATTAACAACACTCCCAAACTTTCTATAGCGCCCATTGAGCCTAAGAAACACTTCTCGGCACTTTTTACCTCCAGATCACGAAATGGACTAACAACACTCCCAAATGCGCTATAGCGCCCATTGAGCCTAACAAACACTTTTTGGCACTATTTACCTTCAGATCACGAAATGGACTTCCAACACTCCCAAATGCTCTATAGCGCCCATTGAGCCTAACAAACATTTTTCGGCACTTTTTACCTTCAGATCACGAAATGGACTTCCAACACTCCCAAATGCTCAATAGCGCCCATTGAGCCTAAGAAACACTTTTCGGCACTATTTACCTTCAGATCACGAAATTGACTAACAACACTCCCAAATGCTCTATAGCGCCAATTGAGCCTAACAAACACTTTTCGGCACTATTTACCTTCAGATCACGAAATTGACTTACAACACTCCAAAATGGTCTATATAGTGGGGCTGCTAAGCGACCCAATTGTGCACTTTTTGATAAAAGCATGACACTTGGCATATTGGGTCTTGATCCCATGAAAAGCATTTTTAGATGTGGGGACATATAATATCTGACCTCCGATGACCTTAACGAGGTCAACGACCTTTTCATACACTATTCAATTGCTATATTTATCAAATGTACTCTTTGAAGTGTCTCTTCTTTATAACCAAAGTCTAACCAAAGCCTTTCATGTCTTGACAACTCTCAGATTTGAAGACATTATAAATTCTGACCTTTGTTGACCTTTGAGAGCTAATTTCCTTTATGACCTAGGTTAATGACCTTTATATAATAGCATATTCTTAGCTATTCGTTTGATATTATCTTTAAAACATAGATTTTTCTATAACCCGTGGGTCTAAATGTTTGGTTTCTTATGCTATGAAAAAAATGGGATATGTTATATCTGAAGTGACCTCTGATAAGGTCAATGACCTTTGTATAATATATTGCTTTTATAAACGTTCTATTTAAAATGAATTTTGTTATTGCACAAATCTTAATGAAAAAACATAAATTTGTACAGTAATTATTTCAGACACTTTAGACAAGTTTGTTTGATTTCTAACTTCACAATATTGACAGAGGCAACATGATGTAAACGTTACGCCGTGTCAGTGTGTGCATTGTTACATTGGACATTCAGTGGAATATGTACATTGTTGAGTCAAGCAGTCCTCACAACTTATTGTATTTAATACATTGGTAAACTAAATTATTAACACTTCCATACATGCCCATTGGTCACTGTTACAAAGTGTTGCATGTCTGAGGCAAATTACCTGTCACTTTATACCAACAACCAATAATGGCATTTTCCCTAACCGGTATGTATTAAATTGCATGTGTAGTATGAGGTAATAGTGTTAATATACATGTATGTTGATGTAGAAAATTATATATCATTTTGAACATAATTTTGCCTGGTATCACATACCTGTTTTCTGGTCTGATGTAATTTACGATCTTTTTACAGGTTTGCAAGCCTGAAACCCTGCCTATCATGACTAACTTTTGGTGGAGGACAGTTTTATCGTAGACTGTAAACTAAACGTAATTATGGCAAAGCGTCATATCCTCATAGGACTAGATTCAGCCGGGAAAGCACTGAAGCTGCCAAGAATACAACCTGTGACCAACTGGGACATATGTATTTTCTGTCAGGAAAGGTCAACAGAACCACTGCAGTGTCCTACCAATTCAGCACGGCTTGCAAAGGCGGCCTGTTGTGGCTATTCATCACTTGCAGATATCATTCCAAAGTTCCAAGCTACTGGGCAAATTCCAATGAACCTGGATGTCCAAAGACTTGATGATGGAAGTGGAGTAGAAGCCACCTTAAGGGCACATGAAGCAAAGTGGCACAAAAATTGCCGAGCTAAGTTTAATAAAACAAAGCTTCAGCGACATGAACGGATCGCATCAACTGAAGGCCAACCCGAAACTTCAAGAGTACACACTCGTTCCTCACGCAGTCAGTCACCTGCAACAGAAGCTGTGTGCTTCTTTTGTGACAAGCCAGGTGGGAAAGCCACTCTTCACCAAGCATCAACATACCAGATTGACACTAATGTACGCAAGTGTGCCTTACAGCTTGAGGATAAAGGTCTGCTCACAAAACTTGCATCTGGGGACATGATTGCCATTGAGGCAAAGTACCATCGCAAATGCCTGGTTGCCCTATACAACAGAGCCAGGCAAGCTGCACCTAGGGTGGAATCAGAAGAGGACCGCCTTCATGGCATTGCCTTTGCAGAACTGGTTGCCTTTATGGAAGAGATGCGTGATGATGACTGTGCTCCTGTCTTCAAGTTGGCAGAATTGGCTCAACTTTACAAAGTACGACTGGAACAATTGGGTGTTGAAGTAGATGGTCGAATCCATACAACGCGCCTTAAGCTAAGGCTACTTGCAGTCTTCCCAGACCTGAATACACACATAGAGCGAAAGGAAACACTCCTATCATTTGATGAGGACGTCGGATGTGCTCTTAGAAAGGCTTGTGACAGTGACAGTGATGCCTTGCATTTGGTCAGAGCGGCACAGGTTGTGCGGAACCAAATGTTTGATCACCAATATGCCTTTGATGGGTCATTTCACGCTTGCTGCCAGGAAGATGCAGTGCCACAATCCCTGTTGGCTTTGGTCAAAATGATTCTCGATGGAGCAAGTATTAAACACCAGACGCATGTATCCGAGACACCTACCACAAATGCTGCCCTCTCGGTTTCCCAGCTGTTGATGTTCAACAGTGTCAAACATACACGCAATAAAGAATCCATGTATGTGCGACATGCTCGCGATCGGGAGACTCCCTTGCCCCTCTACTTGTCTCTGAAAATCCATGCTGTAACAAGAAGCAGAGATTTGGTGGATACTCTGTTTAATTTGGGCCTTTGCATTTCCTATGATCGACTGTTGCAGTTGACATCAAATCTGGCAAATGGAGTCTCCAAGTACTTCAGGTTTGAAGCGGTAGTATGCCCCCCAAAGCTGCGAAAAGGTCTGTTTACTACAGGAGCAGTCGATAACATAGATCACAACCCAAGCTCTGCGACTGCTAAAGACTCGTTCCATGGGACTGCTATTTCCCTCATACAGCACCCTTCTCTTGCAAATTTAGGAGAGGATCGTGGGGTTGTGATCTTGTGCAATGAAAACTCCAATAAATCAATCGACCCTATCTTCCACGGATACTCAAGTGTGCCCCCTGCAGCACTAACAAAGAAGCATATCACTGCACCAGCTGTCCATGGTCACTCAAGTCCAACGGACTGTCCAGCTGTTGCAGCTGCTGTAGAAGAAGAGCACAAATGGCTTGATGCAGTCTTGACAGCTACTGAGAAGTCAGCACAAGCAAAGAATGACTGGGTATCCTGGTCTGCCTTTCATGCAGAAAGAGAAATAAAAGAGGTGCCCCCGCCAGCTCTTAATGCTCTGCTGCCTTTGTTCGAAGAATGTGCCCATTCTGTGGCGATGATACGTCATGCCATGGATGTGATTAAAGCTGCAGTTCAACACCTTAGTCCCGGTCAAGTGCCCGTTATTGCCGCTGATCAACCGCTGTATGCCCTGGCGAAACAGATTCAATGGACGTGGCCTGACACACACGGAGAGGAGAACTTCCTGATCATGTTTGGTGGCCTACACATTGAGATGTGTGTGCTGAAGGTGAGTCCCGCTCACTGATGAACAGCAATAATTACATACACTGTAGATCAATTATTTATTTATTTATTTATTCATTTCCCATTTCAACTTGGTGGTCCATTCAGTGGAATCCACTGGTTTCCCATGAATCCTAGCATACAAAAAAAGACAATAAATCGGAGTAAACGCTCTAAATCTTTGTTCTTTGATTTCTTTGCAGCTGCTAGGAAAGTGGCTGGAAGACAGTGGGTGGACAAGCGCCCTAGTAGAAGCCAATATTGCAACTTCAGGGACTGCAGACTCATTCACCAGGGCCAGTCATGTCACCAAAACACGCCACGCACATCAAATCACAGCCTCAACTCTGCATACCCTCCTTCATAGGGCATACAATGATCATTGTGTATCAAAGCGTGATGAAACAGAGGATGCTGACACCTTGTCATTCGAAGACTGGTGCTCACAGCGGGCAGAAGAATGTGCTCACTTCGACTACTGGTTGAAAACCTTGTCACTGGAGCTCCTACTATTGGTCTACATCCGATCACTCCGTGTTGGCAACTTTGAGCTGTACGTGCAAGCACTCACATGTATCATTCCATGGATGTTTGCTCTTGACCATACCCACTACTCCAGGTGGCTGTCCATTCACATTCGTGACATGACGCTTCTCCCAGAGATACATCCAGGTGTCTATCATGAGTTCCAGTCTGGGAACTTCGTCGTACACAAAACTTGTAACAAGTTCTCGGGGATCGCTATAGACCAGTGCCACGAGCAGAACAATGCCCTTATTAAAGGGTCCGGAGGTGCAGTTGGTCTTACAGGAAATCCTGCTGCACTAAGGCGATGGATGATTGCAGGCCCTGAAATTTCCAGACTGACATCTGAGTTTGAGCGAGAACCTGACAAACGGAAGGAACATAATGCAACATATGGTAGACACCATGAACAACGACCTGCGGTCCAAACGGCCTTTCTGAAAGATGTAAAATCCCTTGTAGGTGTGGTCGAAGAGATGGGAAACCCATTCCTCGAGGAAAGCCAAGATATTCTTGTGCTGGATACAAGGGACATCGTGGATATTTCTGTGTCTGAGGCAGTCCGGAAGGTGGAGTCCCTTGGTGAGGAGCAGTACAGGGCATTTGTGGATGAAAGGCTAAACCATCAACAAAAGGCGGTCACAGAACCACTCCCTAAGAACAATTTGTCATTGTTCAGCTGCCAGCCATCAAAGACATCATCAAAGCAGAAGCAACAACTCGCAGCATTAAAGAAGGACCGCGATCTATTTTCAAGACTATACATCTCATGTCAAACTCGAGATGGGGACCTGGATGCGTTCTTTGCTCATGAAAACCAGGAGACTCCACCTGCTCTTTCACAAGCAGGCAAGTTGCGCCTTGGCACTAAGGCAGGCCTTTTGCCCTGTTTTGAAGACCACTATACCGAGAACAAGGGAACACCTGATGTAGATGCCATTATCCTCGACGGGGCGGCAGTGGTCCACTTGTTAAAGCCTGGAACGGCAAGTACCTTCCAAGACTTTTCAAACACTGTATTTCTGCCGTATGTTACAATGCAGCTTGACAAGGCTGACAGGGTGGATATTGTCTGGGACTCGTACTTACCAGAAAGCCTGAAAGCAACCACTAGGCAAAAGCGCGGGAAGGGTGCCCGTAGAAGGGTTCTTCCGTCGACAAAGATCCCCAAGAACTGGAAGGATTTTCTTCGAGTTGAGGAAAACAAGGTGGAGTTGTTTGATTTGTTGACAACGGAAGTTGCACGGCTATCCTTGGTCAATGACAAGGAAGTATACGCTACTCATGGAGAGGATGTCCTCTGTTCCCCCGGCAACCTGGATGTTGCCAGCCTAGCACCTTGCTCACAGGAAGAGGCAGACACGCGTCTAATATTGCATGCGGCGGACGCCATAAAGAAGGGATCCAGTAAGGTGACTGTGAGAACAGTGGACACAGATGTTGTGGTTCTGATGGTGGCACACTTTCACCTGATCCAACCCCAACAGTTTTGGGTTGCTCTTGGTGCTGGGTCAAACTTTAAGTACATCGCTGTCCATGAAATTGTTGCATCGATGGATCCAAGGAAATCTTCAGCTCTCTGCTTCTTCCATGCATTTACAGGATGCGATACGGTTTCTTCGTTTGGTGGAAAAGGCAAGAAGACAGCCTGGGAAACCTGGAAGGTTTTCCCTGAAGTCACAGATGCCTTTAATGAGTTGGTAGCGTTGCCAGAAAATATAAGCGGAAAAGTGATGGCATTGATCGAACGTTTTGTCATCCTAATGTATGATAGGACAAGCGACACCATGGAAGTCAACGAGGCTAGGAAGCAGCTATTTGCACACAAGTCAAGGGCTCTGGAGACCATTCCACCTACCCAAGCTGCTCTGCAACAGCACACAAGGCGCGCCAGCTACCAGGCGAACTGCTGGAGACAATCTTTGGTTCTTCGACCCGAGCTCAATGACCCATCTCATTGGGGCTGGACAAAGCAAGACGGGTCTTGGCAGCCAATGTGGACTACCCTACCGGAGGCGTCAAAGTCATGTCTTGAACTTATCGCCTGTGCCTGCAAAAAAGGATGCAAAGGACGTTGCAAATGCAACAAAGCTGCCCTTAAATGCACGGCACTGTGCGCCTGCTCTGGGGATTGTTGAGCGTCAGGCTTAGCATGACTTGAGATCTCATGTTGCTCTTGATAGAATCATGTTGAGGACAGTAACTATTGCAGACACTGTTTGGTAAAAACAAGGACATGAAGTTGTTAGCCTTTATTTTACAGGCTGTCAGTACATGAACGTTTTTGACTTAGTTGTTGGTGTGTGAAAAAGGCTTTTCTGATAATAACAAAGAACAAATGGGGGCCTTACCCTGCCCCCAAGGTCATTAAAGGTCAGTAGAGGTCAGTAAAGCCCATTAAAGGTCATTAAAGGTCATTGAAGGTCATTGAAGGTCAAGTGTAATTCTCTGAAAATGCATTGTGGTGCGATTCCAGTGTAAAACAACTGTTACTAGAGGAATTTACGAGTATATTCTGAGTCATTCTTGTGAGAAACAGCCCATATTTTGTAGAATTTATCGTAAAAGTTCAATGACCTCCAGAGGTCATCAGAGGTCACATACGACTTGTCCCCACATTTAATATCAAAGCCCAGGGTACATATTAAATAAATCATACTTTTATCAAAAACTGCACAAAACTTTCATTTTTTTTACCTTAGCAGCCCCACTATATAGCGTCCATTGAGCCTAAGAAACACTTTTCGGCACTTTTTACCTTCAGATCACGAAATTGACTAACAACACTCCCAAATGGTCTATAGCGCCCATTGAGCATAACAAACACTTTTCGGCACTATTCACCGTCAGATCACGAAATGGACTTACTACACTCCAAAATGGTCTATAGCGCCCATTGAGCCTAACAAACACTTTTCGGCACTATTTACCTTCAGATCACGAAATTGACTAACAACACTCCCAAATGCTCTATAGCGCCCATTGAGCCTAAGAAACACTTTTCGGCACTTTTTACCTTCAGATCACGAAATTGACTAACAACACTCCCAAATGGTCTATAGCGCCCATTGAGCATAACAAACACTTTTCGGCACTATTCACCGTCAGATCACGAAATGGACTTACTACACTCCAAAATGCTCTATAGCGCCCATTGAGCCTAACAAACACTTTTCGGCACTATTTACCTTAAGATCACGAAATTGACTAACAACACTCCCAAATGTTCTATAGCGCCCATTGAGCCTATGAAACACTTTTCGGCACTTTTTACCTTCAGATCACGAAATTGACTAACAACACTCCAAAATGGTCTATAGCGCCCATTGAGCCTAACAAACACTTTTCGGCACTATTTACCGTCAGATCACTAAATGGACTTACAACACTCCAAAATGGTATATAGCGCACATTGAGCCTAACAAACACTTTTCGGCACTTTTTACCTTCAGATCACAAAATTGACTAACAACACTCCCAAATGTTCTATAGCGCCCATTGAGCCTACGAAACACTTCTCGGCACTTTTTACCTCCAGATCACGAAATTGACTAACAACACTCCCAAATGCTCTATAGCGCCCATTGAGCCTAACAAACACTTTTCGGCACTTTTTAACTTCAGATCACGAAATGGACTAACAACACTACCAAATGCTCTATAGCGCCCATTGAGCCTAACAAACACTTTTCGGCACTTTTTACCTTCAGATCACGAAATGGACTAACACTCCCAAATGCGCTATAGCGCCCATTGAGCCTAACAAACACTTTTTGGCACTATTTACCTTCAGATCACGAAATGGACTTTCAACACTCCCAAATGCTCTATAGCGCCCATTGAGCCTAACAAACATTTTTCGGCACTTTTTACCTTCAGATCACGAAATGGACTTCCAACACTCCCAAATGCTCTATAGCGCCCATTGAGCCTAACAAACACTTTTCGGCACTATTTACCTTCAGATCACAAAATGGACTTACAACACTCCCAAATGCTCTATAGCGCCCATTGAGCCTAACAAACATTTTTTGGCACTTTTTACCTTCAGATCACGAAATTGACTAACAACACTCCCAAATGCTCTATAGCGCCCATTGAGCCTAAGAAACACTTTTCGGCACTTTTTACCTTCAGATCACGAAATTGACTAACAACACTCCCAAATGGTCTATAGCGCCCATTGAGCATAACAAACACTTTTCGGCACTATTCACCGTCATATCACGAAATGGACTTACTACACTCCAAAATGGTCTATAGCGCCCATTGAGCCTAACAAACACTTTTCGGCACTATTTACCTTCAGATCACGAAATTGACTAACAACACTCCCAAATGCTCCATAGCGCCCATTGAGCCTAAGAAACACTTTTCGGCACTTTTTACCTTCAGATCACGAAATTGACTAACAACACTCCCAAATGGTCTATAGCGCCCATTGAGCATAACAAACACTTTTCGGCACTATTCACCGTCAGATCAGGAAATGGACTTACTACACTCCAAAATGCTCTATAGCGCCCATTGAGCCTAACAAACACTTTTCGGCACTATTTACCTTAAGATCACGAAATTGACTAACAACACTCCCAAATGTTCTATAGCGCCCATTGAGCCTATCAAACACTTTTCGGCACTTTTTACCTTCAGATCACGAAATTGACTAACAACACTCCAAAATGGTCTATAGCGCCCATTGAGCCTAACAAACACTTTTCGGCACTAATTACCGTCAGATCACTAAATGGACTTACAACACTCCAAAATGGTATATAGCGCACATTGAGCCTAACAAACACTTTTCGGCACTTTTTAACTTCAGATCACGAAATGGACTAACAACACTACCAAATGCTCTATAGCGCCCATTGAGCCTAACAAACACTTTTCGGCACTTTTTACCTTCAGATCACGAAATGGACTAACAACACTCCCAAATGCGCTATAGCGCCCATTGAGCCTAACAAACACTTTTTGGCACTATTTACCTTCAGATCACGAAATGGACTTCCAACACTCCCAAATGCTCTATAGCGCCCATTGAGCCTAACAAACATTTTTCGGCACTTTTTACCTTCAGATCACGAAATGGACTTCCAACACTCCCAAATGCTCTATAGCGCCCATTGAGCCTAACAAACACTTTTTGGCACTTTTTACCTTCAGATCACGAAATTGACTAACAACACTCCCAAATGCTCTATAGCGCCCATTGAGCCTAAGAAATACTTTTCGGCACTTTTTACCTTCAGATCACGAAATTGACTAACAACACTCCCAAATGGTCTATAGCGCCCATTGAGCATAACAAACACTTTTCGGCACTATTCACCGTCAGATCACGAAATGGACTTACTACACTCCAAAATGGTCTATAGCGCCCATTGAGCCTAACAAACACTTTTCGGCACTATTTACCTTCAGATCACGAAATTGACTAACAACACTCCCAAATGCTCCATAGCGCCCATTGAGCATAAGAAACACTTTTCGGCACTTTCTACCTTCAGATCACGAAATTGACTAACAACACTCCCAAATGGTCTATAGCGCCCATTGAGCATAACAAACACTTTTCGGCACTATTCACCGTCAGATCACGAAATGGACTTACTACACTCCAAAATGCTCTATAGCGCCCATTGAGCCTAACAAACACTTTTCGGCACTATTTACCTTAAGATCACGAAATTGACTAACAACACTCCCAAATGTTCTATAGCGCCCATTGAGCCTATGAAACACTTTTCGGCACTTTTTACCTTCAGATCACGAAATTGACTAACAACACTCCAAAATGGTCTATAGCGCCCATTGAGCCTAACAAACACTTTTCGGCACTATTTACCGTCAGATCACTAAATGGACTTACAACACTCCAAAATGGTATATAGCGCACATTGAGCCTAACAAACACTTTTCGGCACTTTTTACCTTCAGATCACAAAATTGACTAACAACACTCCCAAATGTTCTATAGCGCCCATTGAGCCTAAGAAACACTTCTCGGCACTTTTTACCTCCAGATCACGAAATTGACTAACAACACTCCCAAATGCTCTATAGCGCCCATTGAGCCTAACAAACACTTTTCGGCACTTTTTACCTTCAGATCACGAAATGGACTAACAACACTCCCAAATGCGCTATAGCGCCCATTGAGCCTAACAAACACTTTTTGGCACTATTTACCTTCAGATCACGAAATGGACTTCCAACACTCCCAAATGCTCTATAGCGCCCATTGAGCCCAACAAACATTTTTCGGCACTTTTTACCTTCTGATCACGAAATGGACTTCCAACACTCCCAAATGCTCTATAGCGCCCATTGAGCCTAACAAACACTTTTCGGCACTATTTACCTTCAGATCACGAAATTGACTCACAACACTCCCAAATGGTCTATAGCGCCCATTGAGCCTAACAAACACTTTTTGGCACTATTTACCTTCAGATCACGAAATGGACTTACAACACTCCAAAATGGTCTATAGCGCCCATTGAGCCTAAGAAACACTTTTCGGCACTATTTACCTTCAGATCACGAAATTGACTAACAACACTCCCAAATGCTCTATAGCGCCCATTGAGCCTAAGAAACACTTTTCGGCACTTTTTACCTTCAGATCACGAAATTGACTAACAACACTCCAAAATGGTCTATAGCGCCCATTGAGCCTAACAAACACTTTTCGGCACTATTTACCTTCAGATCACGAAATTGACTAACAACACTCCCAAATGCTCTATAGCGCCCATTGAGCCTAAGAAACACTTTTCGGCACTTTTTACCTTCAGATCACGAAATTGACTAACAACACTCCCAAATGGTCTATAGCGCCCATTGAGCATAACAAACACTTTTCGGCACTATTCACCGTCAGATCACGAAATGGACTTACTACACTCCAAAATGCTCTATAGCGCCCATTGAGCCTAACAAACACTTTTCGGCACTATTTACCTTAAGATCACGAAATTGACTAACAACACTCCCAAATGTTCTATAGCGCCCATTGAGCCTATGAAACACTTTTCGGCACTTTTTACCTTCAGATCACGAAATTGACTAACAACACTCCAAAATGGTCTATAGCGCCCATTGAGCCTAACAAACACTTTTCGGCACTATTTACCGTCAGATCACTAAATGGACTTACAACACTCCAAAATGGTATATAGCGCACATTGAGCCTAACAAACACTTTTCGGCACTTTTTAACTTCAGATCACAAAATTGACTAACAACACTCCCAAATGTTCTATAGCGCCCATTGAGCCTAAGAAATACTTCTCGGCACTTTTTACCTCCAGATCACGAAATTGACTAACAACACTCCCAAATGCTCTATAGCGCCCATTGAGCCTAACAAACACTTTTCGGCACTTTTTAACTTCAGATCACGAAATGGACTAACAACACTCCCAAATGCTCTATAGCGCCCATTGAGCCTAAGAAACACTTTTCGGGACTTTTTACCTTCAGATCACGAAATGGACTAACAACACTCCCAAATGCGCTATAGCGCCCATTGAGCCTAACAAACACTTTTTGGCACTATTTACCTTCAGATCACGAAATGGACTTCCAACACTCCCAAATGCTCTATAGCGCCCATTGAGCCTAAGAAACACTTTTCGGGACTTTTTACCTTCAGATCACGAAATTGACTAACAACACTCCCAAATGGTCTATAGCGCCCATTGAGCATAACAAACACTTTTCGGCACTATTCACCGTCAGATCACAAAATTGACTTACTACACTCCAAAATGGTCTATAGCGCCCATTGAGCCTAACAAACACTTTTCGGCACTATTTACCTTCAGATCACGAAATGGACTTACAACACTTCAAAATGGTCTATAGCGCCCATTGAGCCTAACAAACACCTTTCGGCACTTTTTACCTTCAGATCACGAAATGGACTAACAACACTCCCAAATGCTCTATAGCGCCCATTGAGCCTAACAAACACTTTTCGGCACTTTTTACCTTCAGATCACGAAATGGACTAACAACACTCCCAAATGCTCTATAGCGCCCATTGAGCCTAACAAACACTTTTCGGCACTTTTTACCTTCAGATCACGAAATTGACTAACAACACTCCCAAATGCTCTATAGCGCCCATTGAGCCTAAGAAACACTTTTCGGCACTTTTTACCTTCAGATCACGAAATTGACTAACAACACTCCCAAATGCTCTATAGCGCCCATTGAGCCTAACAAACACTTTTCGGCAATATTTACCGTCAGATCACTAAATGGACTTACAACACTCCAAAATGGTATATAGCGCACATTGAGCCTAACAAACACTTTTTGGCACTTTTTACCTTCAGATCACAAAATTGACTAACAACACTCCCAAATGTTCTATAGCGCCCATTGAGCCTAAGAAACACTTCTCGGCACTTTTTACCTCCAGATCACGAAATTGACTAACAACACTCCCAAATGCTCTATAGCGCCCATTGAGCCTAACAAACACTTTTCGGCACTTTTTAACTTCAGATCACGAAATGGACTAACAACACTACCAAATGCTCTATAGCGCCCATTGAGCCTAACAAACACTTTTCGGCACTTTTTACCTTCAGATCACGAAATGGACTAACAACACTCCCAAATGCGCTATAGCGCCCATTGAGCCTAACAAACACTTTTTGGCACTATTTACCTTCAGATCACGAAATGGACTTCCAACACTCCCAAATGCTCTATAGCGCCCATTGAGCCTAACAAACACTTTTCGGCACTATTTACCTTCAGATCACAAAATGGACTTACAACACTCCCAAATGCTCTATAGCGCCCATTGAGCCTAACAAACACTTTTCGGCACTTTTTACCTTCAGATCACGAAATTGACTAACAACACTCCCAAATGGTCTATAGCGCCCATTGAGCATAACAAACACTTTTCGGCACTATTCACCGTCAGATCACGAAATGGACTTACTACACTCCAAAATGGTCTATAGCTTCCATTGAGCCTAACAAACACTTTTCGGCACTGTTTACCTTAAGATCACGAAATTGACTAACAACACTCCCAAATGTTCTATAGCGCCCATTGAGCCTATGAAACACTTTTCGGCACTTTTTACCTTCAGATCACGAAATTGACTAACAACACTCCAAAATGGTCTATAGCGCCCATTGAGCCTAACAAACACTTTTCGGCACTATTTACCGTCAGATCACTAAATGGACTTACAACACTCCAAAATGGTATATAGCGCACATTGAGCCTAACAAACACTTTTCGGCACTTTTTACCTTCAGATCACAAAATTGACTAACAACACTCCCAAATGTTCTATAGCGCCCATTGAGCCTAAGAAACACTTCTCGGCACTTTTTACCTCCAGATCACGAAATTGACTAACAACACTCCCAAATGCTCTATAGCGCCCATTGAGCCTAACAAACACTTTTCGGCACTTTTTACCTTCAGATCACGAAATGGACTAACAACACTCCCAAATGCGCTATAGCGCCCATTGAGCCTAACAAACACTTTTTGGCACTATTTACCTTCAGATCACGAAATGGACTTCCAACACTCCCAAATGCTCTATAGCGCCCATTGAGCCTAACAAACATTTTTCGGCACTTTTTACCTTCTGATCACGAAATGGACTTCCAACACTCCCAAATGCTCTATAGCGCCCATTGAGCCTAACAAACACTTTTCGGCACTATTTACCTTCAGATCACGAAATTGACTCACAACACTCCCAAATGGTCTATAGCGCCCATTGAGCCTAACAAACACTTTTTGGCACTATTTACCTTCAGATCACGAAATGGACTTACAACACTCCAAAATGGTCTATAGCGCCCATTGAGCCTAAGAAACACTTTTCGGCACTATTTACCTTCAGATCACGAAATTGACTAACAACACTCCCAAATGCTCTATAGCGCCCATTGAGCCTAAGAAACACTTTTTTGGCACTTTTTACCTTCAGATCACGAAATTGACTAACAACACTCCCAAATGCTCTATAGCGCCCATTGAGCCTAACAAACACTTTTCGGCACTATTTACCTTCAGATCACAAAATGGACTTACAACACTCTCAAATGCTCTATAGCGCCCATTGAGCCTAAGAAACACTTTTCGGCACTTTTTACCTTCAGATCACGAAATTGACTAACAACACTCCCAAATGGTCTATAGCGCCCATTGAGCATAACAAACACTTTTCGGCACTATTCACCGTCAGATCACGAAATGGACTTACTACACTCCAAAATGGTCTATAGCGCCCATTGAGCCTAAGAAACACTTTTCGGCACTTTTTACCTTCAGATCACGAAATTGACTAACAACACTCCCAAATGGTCTATAGCGCCCATTGAGCATAACAAACACTTTTCGGCACTATTCACCGTCAGATCACGAAATGGACTTACTACACTCCAAAATGCTCTATAGCGCCCATTGAGCCTAACAAACACTTTTCGGCACTTTTTACCTTCAGATCACGAAATTGACTAACAACACTCCCAAATGCTCTATAGCGCCCATTGAGCCTAACAAACACTTTTCGGCACTATTTACCTTCAGATCACAAAATGGACTAACAACACTCTCAAATGCTCTATAGCGCCCATTGAGCCTAAGAAACACTTTTCGGCACTTTTTACCTTCAGATCACGAAATTGACTAACAACACTCCCAAATGGTCTATAGCGCCCATTGAGCATAACAAACACTTTTCGGCACTATTCACCGTCAGATCACGAAATGGACTTACTACACTCCAAAATGGTCTATAGCGCCCATTGAGCCTAAGAAACACTTTTCGGCACTTTTTACCTTCAGATCACGAAATTGACTAACAACACTCCCAAATGGTCTATAGCGCCCATTGAGCATAACAAACACTTTTCGGCACTATTCACCGTCAGATCACGAAATGGACTTACTACACTCCAAAATGCTCTATAGCGCCCATTGAGCCTAACAAACACTTTTCGGCACTATTTACCTTAAGATCACGAAATTGACTAACAACACTCCCAAATGCTCTATAGCGCCCATTGAGCCTAAGAAACACTTTTCGGCACTTTTTACCTTCAGATCACGAAATTGACTAACAACACTCCCAAATGCTCTATAGCGCCCATTGAGCCTAACAAACACTTTTCGGCAATATTTACCGTCAGATCACTAAATGGACTTACAACACTCCAAAATGGTATATAGCGCACATTGAGCCTAACAAACACTTTTTGGCACTTTTTACCTTCAGATCACAAAATTGACTAACAACACTCCCAAATGTTCTATAGCGCCCATTGAGCCTAAGAAACACTTCTCGGCACTTTTTACCTCCAGATCACGAAATTGACTAACAACACTCCCAAATGCTCTATAGCGCCCATTGAGCCTAACAAACACTTTTCGGCACTTTTTAACTTCAGATCACGAAATGGACTAACAACACTACCAAATGCTCTATAGCGCCCATTGAGCCTAACAAACACTTTTCGGCACTTTTTACCTTCAGATCACGAAATGGACTAACAACACTCCCAAATGCGCTATAGCGCCCATTGAGCCTAACAAACACTTTTTGGCACTATTTACCTTCAGATCACGAAATGGACTTCCAACACTCCCAAATGCTCTATAGCGCCCATTGAGCCTAACAAACACTTTTCGGCACTATTTACCTTCAGATCACAAAATGGACTTACAACACTCCCAAATGCTCTATAGCGCCCATTGAGCCTAACAAACACTTTTCGGCACTTTTTACCTTCAGATCACGAAATTGACTAACAACACTCCCAAATGGTCTATAGCGCCCATTGAGCATAACAAACACTTTTCGGCACTATTCACTGTCAGATCACGAAATGGACTTACTACACTCCAAAATGGTCTATAGCTTCCATTGAGCCTAACAAACACTTTTCGGCACTGTTTACCTTAAGATCACGAAATTGACTAACAACACTCCCAAATGTTCTATAGCGCCCATTGAGCCTATGAAACACTTTTCGGCACTTTTTACCTTCAGATCACGAAATTGACTAACAACACTCCAAAATGGTCTATAGCGCCCATTGAGCCTAACAAACACTTTTCGGCACTATTTACCGTCAGATCACTAAATGGACTTACAACACTCCAAAATGGTATATAGCGCACATTGAGCCTAACAAACACTTTTCGGCACTTTTTACCTTCAGATCACAAAATTGACTAACAACACTCCCAAATGTTCTATAGCGCCCATTGAGCCTAAGAAACACTTCTCGGCACTTTTTACCTCCAGATCACGAAATTGACTAACAACACTCCCAAATGCTCTATAGCGCCCATTGAGCCTAACAAACACTTTTCGGCACTTTTTACCTTCAGATCACGAAATGGACTAACAACACTCCCAAATGCGCTATAGCGCCCATTGAGCCTAACAAACACTTTTTGGCACTATTTACCTTCAGATCACGAAATGGACTTCCAACACTCCCAAATGCTCTATAGCGCCCATTGAGCCTAACAAACATTTTTCGGCACTTTTTACCTTCTGATCACGAAATGGACTTCCAACACTCCCAAATGCTCTATAGCGCCCATTGAGCCTAACAAACACTTTTCGGCACTATTTACCTTCAGATCACGAAATTGACTCACAACACTCCCAAATGGTCTATAGCGCCCATTGAGCCTAACAAACACTTTTTGGCACTATTTACCTTCAGATCACGAAATGGACTTACAACACTCCAAAATGGTCTATAGCGCCCATTGAGCCTAAGAAACACTTTTCGGCACTATTTACCTTCAGATCACGAAATTGACTAACAACACTCCCAAATGCTCTATAGCGCCCATTGAGCCTAAGAAACACTTTTTTGGCACTTTTTACCTTCAGATCACGAAATTGACTAACAACACTCCCAAATGCTCTATAGCGCCCATTGAGCCTAACAAACACTTTTCGGCACTATTTACCTTCAGATCACAAAATGGACTTACAACACTCTCAAATGCTCTATAGCGCCCATTGAGCCTAAGAAACACTTTTCGGCACTTTTTACCTTCAGATCACGAAATTGACTAACAACACTCCCAAATGGTCTATAGCGCCCATTGAGCATAACAAACACTTTTCGGCACTATTCACCGTCAGATCACGAAATGGACTTACTACACTCCAAAATGGTCTATAGCGCCCATTGAGCCTAAGAAACACTTTTCGGCACTTTTTACCTTCAGATCACGAAATTGACTAACAACACTCCCAAATGGTCTATAGCGCCCATTGAGCATAACAAACACTTTTCGGCACTATTCACCGTCAGATCACGAAATGGACTTACTACACTCCAAAATGCTCTATAGCGCCCATTGAGCCTAACAAACACTTTTCGGCACTATTTACCTTAAGATCACGAAATTGACTAACAACACTCCCAAATGCTCTATAGCGCCCATTGAGCCTAACAAACACTTTTCGGCACTTTTTACCTTCAGATCACGAAATGGACTAACAACACTCCCAAATGCGCTATAGCGCCCATTGAGCCTAACAAACACTTTTTGGCACTATTTACCTTCAGATCACGAAATGGACTTCCAACACTCCCAAATGCTCTATAGCGCCCATTGAGCCTAAGAAACACTTTTCGGGACTTTTTACCTTCAGATCACGAAATTGACTAACAACACTCCCAAATGGTCTATAGCGCCCATTGAGCATAACAAACACTTTTCGGCACTATTCACCGTCAGATCACAAAATGGACTTACTACACTCCAAAATGGTCTATAGCGCCCATTGAGCCTAACAAACACTTTTCGGCACTATTTACCTTCAGATCACGAAATGGACTTACAACACTTCAAAATGGTCTATAGCGCCCATTGAGCCTAACAAACACCTTTCGGCACTTTTTACCTTCAGATCACGAAATGGACTAACAACACTCCCAAATGCTCTATAGCGCCCATTGAGCCTAACAAACACTTTTCGGCACTTTTTACCTTCAGATCACGAAATGGACTAACAACACTCCCAAATGCTCTATAGCGCCCATTGAGCCTAACAAACACTTTTCGGCACTTTTTACCTTCAGATCACGAAATTGACTAACAACACTCCCAAATGCTCTATAGAGCCCATTGAGCCTAAGAAACACTTTTCGGCACTTTTTACCTTCAGATCACGAAATTGACTAACAACACTCCCAAATGCTCTATAGCGCCCATTGAGCCTAACAAACACTTTTCGGCACTATTTACCGTCAGATCACTAAATGGACTTACAACACTCCAAAATGGTATATAGCGCACATTGAGCCTAACAAACACTTTTCGGCACTTTTTACCTTCAGATCACAAAATTGACTAACAACACTCCCAAATGTTCTATAGCGCCCATTGAGCCTAAGAAACACTTCTCGGCACTTTTTACCTCCAGATCACGAAATTGACTAACAACACTCCCAAATGCTCTATAGCGCCCATTGAGCCTAACAAACACTTTTCGGCACTTTTTAACTTCAGATCACGAAATGGACTAACAACACTACCAAATGCTCTATAGCGCCCATTGAGCCTAACAAACACTTTTCGGCACTTTTTACCTTCAGATCACGAAATGGACTAACAACACTCCCAAATGCGCTATAGCGCCCATTGAGCCTAACAAACACTTTTTGGCACTATTTACCTTCAGATCACGAAATGGACTTCCAACACTCCCAAATGCTCTATAGCGCCCATTGAGCCTAACAAACACTTTTCGGCACTATTTACCTTCAGATCACAAAATGGACTTACAACACTCCCAAATGCTCTATAGCGCTCTGACTAACAACACTCCCAAATGCTCTATAGCGCCCATTGAGCCTAAGAAACACTTTTCGGCACTTTTTACCTTCAGATCACGAAATTGACTAACAACACTCCCAAATGGTCTATAGCGCCCATTGAGCATAACAAACACTTTTCGGCACTATTCACCGTCAGATCACGAAATGGACTTACTACACTCCAAAATGGTCTATAGCGCCCATTGAGCCTAACAAACACTTTTCGGCACTATTTACCTTCAGATCACGAAATTGACTAACAACACTCCCAAATGTTCTATAGCGCCCATTGAGCCTAAGAAACACTTCTCGGCACTTTTTACCTCCAGATCACAAAATTGACTAACAACACTCCCAAATGCTCTATAGCGCCCATTGAGCCTAACAAACACTTTTCGGCACTTTTTAACTTCAGATCACGAAATGGACTAACAACACTCCCAAATGCTCTATAGCGCCCATTGAGCCTAACAAACACTTTTCGGCACTTTTTACCTTCAGATCACGAAATGGACTAACAACACTCCCAAATGCGCTATAGCGCCCATTGAGCCTAACAAACACTTTTTGGCACTATTTACCTTCAGATCACGAAATGGACTTCCAACACTCCCAAATGCTCTATAGCGCCCATTGAGCCTAACAAACATTTTTCGGCACTTTTTACCTTCAGATCACGAAATGGACTTCCAACACTCCCAAATGCTCTATAGCGCCCATTGAGCCTAACAAACACTTTTCGGCACTATTTACCTTCAGATCACAAAATGGACTTACAACACTCCCAAATGCTCTATAGCGTCCATTGAGCCTAACAAACACTTTTCGGCACTTTTTACCTTCAGATCACGAAATTGACTAACAACACTCCCAAATGTTCTATAGCGCCCATTGAGCCTAAGAAACACTTCTCGGCACTTTTTACCTCCAGATCACGAAATTGACTAACAACACTCCCAAATGCTCTATAGCGCCCATTGAGCCTAACAAACACTTTTCGGCACTTTTTACCTTCAGATCACGAAATGGACTAACAACACTCCCAAATGCTCTATAGCGCCCATTGAGCCTAACAAACACTTTTCGGCACTTTTTACCTTCAGATCACGAAATGGACTAACAACACTCCCAAATGCTCTATAGCGCCCATTGAGCCTAACAAACACTTTTCGGCACTTTTTACCTTCAGATCACGAAATTGACTAACAACACTCCCAAATGCTCTATAGCGCCCATTGAGCCTAAGAAACACTTTTCGGCACTTTTTACCTTCAGATCACGAAATTGACTAACAACACTCCCAAATGCTCTATAGCGCCCATTGAGCCTAACAAACACTTTTCGGCACTATTTACCGTCAGATCACTAAATGGACTTACAACACTCCAAAATGGTATATAGCGCACATTGAGCCTAACAAACACTTTTCGGCACTTTTTACCTTCAGATCACAAAATTGACTAACAACACTCCCAAATGCTCTATAGCGCCCATTGAGCCTAACAAACACTTTTCGGCACTTTTTACCTTCAGATCACGAAATGGACTAACAACACTCCCAAATGCGCTATAGCGCCCATTGAGCCTAACAAACACTTTTTGGCACTATTTACCTTCAGATCACGAAATGGACTTCCAACACTCCCAAATGCTCTATAGCGCCCATTGAGCCTAACAAACATTTTTCGGCACTTTTTACCTTCAGATCACGAAATGGACTTCCAACACTCCCAAATGCTCTATAGCGCCCATTGAGCCTAACAAACACTTTTCGGCACTATTTACCTTCAGATCACAAAATGGACTTACAACACTCCCAAATGCTCTATAGCGCCCATTGAGCCTAACAAACACTTTTCGGCACTTTTTACCTCCAGATCACGAAATTGACTAACAACACTCCCAAATGCTCTATAGCGCCCATTGAGCCTAACAAACACTTTTCGGCACTTTTTAACTTCAGATCACGAAATGGACTAACAACACTACCAAATGCTCTATAGCGCCCATTGAGCCTAACAAACACTTTTCGGCACTATTTACCTTCAGATCACGAAATTGACTAACAACACTCCCAAATGTTCTATAGCGCCCATTGAGCCTAAGAAACACTTCTCGGCACTTTTTACCTCCAGATCACAAAATTGACTAACAACACTCCCAAATGCTCTATAGCGCCCATTGAGCCTAACAAACACTTTTCGGCACTTTTTAACTTCAGATCACGAAATGGACTAACAACACTCCCAAATGCTCTATAGCGCCCATTGAGCCTAACAAACACTTTTCGGCACTTTTTACCTTCAGATCACGAAATGGACTAACAACACTCCCAAATGCGCTATAGCGCCCATTGAGCCTAACAAACACTTTTTGGCACTATTTACCTTCAGATCACGAAATGGACTTCCAACACTCCCAAATGCTCTATAGCGCCCATTGAGCCTAACAAACATTTTTCGGCACTTTTTACCTTCAGATCACGAAATGGACTTCCAACACTCCCAAATGCTCTATAGCGCCCATTGAGCCTAACAAACACTTTTCGGCACTATTTACCTTCAGATCACAAAATGGACTTACAACACTCCCAAATGCTCTATAGCGTCCATTGAGCCTAACAAACACTTTTCGGCACTTTTTACCTTCAGATCACGAAATTGACTAACAACACTCCCAAATGTTCTATAGCGCCCATTGAGCCTAAGAAACACTTCTCGGCACTTTTTACCTCCAGATCACGAAATTGACTAACAACACTCCCAAATGCTCTATAGCGCCCATTGAGCCTAACAAACACTTTTCGGCACTTTTTACCTTCAGATCACGAAATGGACTAACAACACTCCCAAATGCTCTATAGCGCCCATTGAGCCTAACAAACACTTTTCGGCACTTTTTACCTTCAGATCACGAAATGGACTAACAACACTCCCAAATGCTCTATAGCGCCCATTGAGCCTAACAAACACTTTTCGGCACTTTTTACCTTCAGATCACGAAATTGACTAACAACACTCCCAAATGCTCTATAGCGCCCATTGAGCCTAAGAAACACTTTTCGGCACTTTTTACCTTCAGATCACGAAATTGACTAACAACACTCCCAAATGCTCTATAGCGCCCATTGAGCCTAACAAACACTTTTCGGCACTATTTACCGTCAGATCACTAAATGGACTTACAACACTCCAAAATGGTATATAGCGCACATTGAGCCTAACAAACACTTTTCGGCACTTTTTACCTTCAGATCACAAAATTGACTAACAACACTCCCAAATGCTCTATAGCGCCCATTGAGCCTAACAAACACTTTTCGGCACTTTTTACCTTCAGATCACGAAATGGACTAACAACACTCCCAAATGCGCTATAGCGCCCATTGAGCCTAACAAACACTTTTTGGCACTATTTACCTTCAGATCACGAAATGGACTTCCAACACTCCCAAATGCTCTATAGCGCCCATTGAGCCTAACAAACATTTTTCGGCACTTTTTACCTTCAGATCACGAAATGGACTTCCAACACTCCCAAATGCTCTATAGCGCCCATTGAGCCTAACAAACACTTTTCGGCACTATTTACCTTCAGATCACAAAATGGACTTACAACACTCCCAAATGCTCTATAGCGCCCATTGAGCCTAACAAACACTTTTCGGCACTTTTTACCTTCAGATCACGAAATTGACTAACAACACTCCCAAATGTTCTATAGCGCCCATTGAGCCTAAGAAACACTTCTCGGCACTTTTTACCTCCAGATCACGAAATTGACTAACAACACTCCCAAATGCTCTATAGCGCCCATTGAGCCTAACAAACACTTTTCGGCACTTTTTACCTTCAGATCACGAAATGGACTAACAACACTCCCAAATGCTCTATAGCGCCCATTGAGCCTAACAAACACTTTTCGGCACTTTTTACCTTCAGATCACGAAATGGACTAACAACACTCCCAAATGCTCTATAGCGCCCATTGAGCCTAACAAACACTTTTCGGCACTTTTTACCTTCAGATCACGAAATTGACTAACAACACTCCCAAATGCTCTATAGCGCCCATTGAGCCTAAGAAACACTTTTCGGCACTTTTTACCTTCAGATCACGAAATTGACTAACAACACTCCCAAATGCTCTATAGCGCCCATTGAGCCTAACAAACACTTTTCGGCACTATTTACCGTCAGATCACTAAATGGACTTACAACACTCCAAAATGCTCTATAGCGCACATTGAGCCTAACAAACACTGTTCGGCACTTTTTACCTTCAGATCACGAAATGGACTAACAACACTCCCAAATGCTCTATAGCGCCCATTGAGCCTAACAAACACTTTTCGGCACTTTTTACCTTCAGATCACGAAATTGACTAACAACACTCCCAAATGCTCTATAGCGCCCATTGAGCCTAAGAAACACTTTTCGGCACTTTTTACCTTCAGATCACGAAATTGACTAACAACACTCCCAAATGCTCTATAGCGCCCATTGAGCCTAACAAACACTTTTCGGCACTATTTACCGTCAGATCACTAAATGGACTTACAACACTCCAAAATGGTATATAGCGCACATTGAGCCTAACAAACACTTTTCGGCACTTTTTACCTTCAGATCACAAAATTGACTAACAACACTCCCAAATGTTCTATAGTGCCCATTGAGCCTAAGAAACACTTCTCGGCACTTTTTACCTCCAGATCACGAAATTGACTAACAACACTCCCAAATGCTCTATAGCGCCCATTGAGCCTAACAAACACTTTTCGGCACTTTTTAACTTTAGATCACGAAATGGACTAACAACACTACCAAATGCTCTATAGCGCCCATTGAGCCTAACAAACACTTTTCGGCACTTTTTACCTTCAGATCACGAAATGGACTAACAACACTCCCAAATGCGCTATAGCGCCCATTGAGCCTAACAAACACTTTTTGGCACTATTTACCTTCAGATCACGAAATGGACTTCCAACACTCCCAAATGCTCTATAGCGCCCATTGAGCCTAACAAACACTTTTCGGCACTATTTACCTTCAGATCACAAAATGGACTTACAACACTCCCAAATGCTCTATAGCGCCCATTGAGCCTAACAAACACTTTTCGGCACTTTTTACCTTCAGATCACGAAATTGACTAACAACACTCCCAAATGGTCTATAGCGCCCATTGAGCATAACAAACACTTTTCGGCACTATTCACCGTCAGATCACGAAATGGACTTACTACACTCCAAAATGGTCTATAGCGCCCATTGAGCCTAACAAACACTTTTCGGCACTGTTTACCTTCAGATCACGAAATTGACTAACAACACTCCAAAATGGTCTATAGCGCCCATTGAGCCTAACAAACACTTTTCGGCACTATTTACCGTCAGATCACTAAATGGACTTACAACACTCCAAAATGGTATATAGCGCACATTGAGCCTAACAAACACTTTTCGGCACTTTTTACCTTCAGATCACAAAATTGACTAACAACACTCCCAAATGTTCTATAGCGCCCATTGAGCCTAAGAAACACTTCTCGGCACTTTTTACCTCCAGATCACGAAATTGACTAACAACACTCCCAAATGCTCTATAGCGCCCATTGAGCCTAACAAACACTTTTCGGCACTTTTTACCTTCAGATCACGAAATGGACTAACAACACTCCCAAATGCGCTATAGCGCCCATTGAGCCTAACAAACACTTTTTGGCACTATTTACCTTCAGATCACGAAATGGACTTCCAACACTCCGAAATGCTCTATAGCGCCCATTGAGCCTAACAAACATTTTTCGGCACTTTTTACCTTCTGATCACGAAATGGACTTCCAACACTCCCAAATGCTCTATAGCGCCCATTGAGCCTAACAAACACTTTTCGGCACTATTTACCTTCAGATCACGAAATTGACTCACAACACTCCCAAATGGTCTATAGCGCCCATTGAGCCTAACAAACACTTTTTGGCACTATTTACCTTCAGATCACGAAATGGACTTACAACACTCCAAAATGGTCTATAGCGCCCATTGAGCCTAAGAAACACTTTTCGGCACTATTTACCTTCAGATCACGAAATTGACTAACAACACTCCCAAATGCTCTATAGCGCCCATTGAGCCTAAGAAACACTTTTCGGCACTTTTTACCTTCAGATCACGAAATTGACTAACAACACTCCCAAATGCTCTATAGCGCCCATTGAGCCTAACAAACACTTTTCGGCACTATTTACCTTCAGATCACAAAATGAACTTACAACACTCTCAAATGCTCTATAGCGCCCATTGAGCCTAAGAAACACTTTTCGGCACTTTTTACCTTCAGATCACGAAATTGACTAACAACACTCCCAAATGGTCTATAGCGCCCATTGAGCATAACAAACACTTTTCGGCACTATTCACCGTCAGATCACGAAATGGACTTACTACACTCCAAAATGGTCTATAGCGCCCATTGAGCCTAACAAACACTTTTCGGCACTATTTACCTTCAGATCACGAAATTGACTAACAACACTCCCAAATGCTCTATAGCGCCCATTGAGCCTAAGAAACACTTTTCGGCACTTTTTACCTTCAGATCACGAAATTGACTAACAACACTCCCAAATGGTCTATAGCGCCCATTGAGCATAACAAACACTTTTCGGCACTATTCACCGTCAGATCACAAAATGGACTTACTACACTCCAAAATGCTCTATAGCGCCCATTGAGCCTAACAAACACTTTTCGGCACTATTTACCTTAAGATCACGAAATTGACTAACAACACTCCCAAATGTTCTATAGCGCCCATTGAGCCTATGAAACACTTTTCGGCACTTTTTACCTTCAGATCACGAAATTGACTAACAACACTCCAAAATGGTATATAGCGCACATTGAGCCTAACAAACACTTTTCGGCACTTTTTACCTTCAGATCACAAAATTTACTAACAACACTCCCAAATGTTCTATAGCGCCCATTGAGCCTAAGAAACACTTCTCGGCACTTTTTACCTCCAGATCACGAAATGGACTAACAACACTCCCAAATGCGCTATAGCGCCCATTGAGCCTAACAAACACTTTTCGGCACTATTTACCTTCAGATCACAAAATGGACTTACAACACTCCCAAATGCTCTATAGCGCCCATTGAGCCTAACAAACACTTTTCGACACTTTTTACCTTCAGATCACGAAATTGACTAACAACACTCCCAAATGCTCTATAGCGCCCATTGAGCCTAAGAAACACTTTTCGGCACTTTTTACCTTCAGATCACGAAATTGACTAACAACACTCCCAAATGGTCTATAGCGCCCATTGAGCATAACAAACACTTTTCGGCACTATTCACCGTCAGATCACGAAATGGACTTACTACACTCCAAAATGGTCTATAGCGCCCATTGAGCCTAACAAACACTTTTCGGCACTATTTACCTTCAGATCACGAAATTGACTAACAACACTCCCAAATGTTCTATAGCGCCCATTGAGCCTAAGAAACACTTCTCGGCACTTTTTACCTCCAGATCACAAAATTGACTAACAACACTCCCAAATGCTCTATAGCGCCCATTGAGCCTAACAAACACTTTTCGGCACTTTTTAACTTCAGATCACGAAATGGACTAACAACACTCCCAAATGCTCTATAGCGCCCATTGAGCCTAACAAACACTTTTCGGCACTTTTTACCTTCAGATCACGAAATGGACTAACAACACTCCCAAATGCGCTATAGCGCCCATTGAGCCTAACAAACACTTTTTGGCACTATTTACCTTCAGATCACGAAATGGACTTCCAACACTCCCAAATGCTCTATAGCGCCCATTGAGCCTAACAAACATTTTTCGGCACTTTTTACCTTCAGACCACGAAATGGACTTCCAACACTCCCAAATGCTCTATAGCGCCCATTGAGCCTAACAAACACTTTTCGGCACTATTTACCTTCAGATCACAAAATGGACTTACAACACTCCCAAATGCTCTATAGCGCCCATTGAGCCTAACAAACACTTTTCGGCACTTTTTACCTTCAGATCACGAAATTGACTAACAACACTCCCAAATGTTCTATAGCGCCCATTGAGCCTAAGAAACACTTCTCGGCACTTTTTACCTCCAGATCACGAAATTGACTAACAACACTCCCAAATGCTCTATAGCGCCCATTGAGCCTAACAAACACTTTTCGGCACTTTTTAACTTCAGATCACGAAATGGACTAACAACACTCCCAAATGCTCTATAGCGCCCATTGAGCCTAACAAACACTTTTCGGCACTTTTTACCTTCAGATCACGAAATGGACTAACAACACTCCCAAATGCGCTATAGCGCCCATTGAGCCTAACAAACACTTTTTGGCACTATTTACCTTCAGATCACGAAATGGACTTCCAACACTCCCAAATGCTCTATAGCGCCCATTGAGCCTAACAAACATTTTTCGGCACTTTTTACCTTCAGATCACGAAATGGACTTCCAACACTCCCAAATGCTCTATAGCGCCCATTGAGCCTAACAAACACTTTTCGGCACTATTTACCTTCAGATCACGAAATTGACTTACAACACTCCCAAATGGTCTATAGCGCCCATTGAGCCTAACAAACACTTTTTGGCACTATTTACCTTCAGATCACGAAATGGACTTACAACACTCCAAAATGGTCTATAGCGCCCATTGAGCCTAAGAAACACTTTTCGGCACTATTTACATTCAGATCACGAAATTGACTAACAACACTCCCAAATGTTCTATAGCGCCCATTGAGCCTATGAAACACTTTTCGGCACTTTTTACCTTCAGATCACGAAATTGACTAACAACACTCCAAAATGGTCTATAGCGCCCATTGAGCCTAACAAACACTTTTCGGCACTATTTACCTTCAGATCACGAAATTGACTAACAACACTCCCAAATGGTATATAGCGCCCATTGAGCCTAAGAAACACTTTTCGGCACTTTTTACCTTCAGATCACGAAATTGACTAACAACACTCCCAAATGGTCTATAGCGCCCATTCAGCATAACAAACACTTTTCGGCACTTTTTACCTTCAGATCACAAAATTTACTAACAACACTCCCAAATGTTCTATAGCGCCCATTGAGCCTAAGAAACACTTCTCGGCACTTTTTACCTCCAGATCACGAAATGGACTAACAACACTCCCAAATGCGCTATAGCGCACATTGAGCCTAACAAACACTTTTCGGCACTATTTACCTTCAGATCACAAAATGGACTTACAACACTCCCAAATGCTCTATAGCGCCCATTGAGCCTAACAAACACTTTTCGGCACTTTTTACCTTCAGATCACGAAATTGACTAACAACACTCCCAAATGCTCTATAGCGCCCATTGAGCCTAAGAAACACTTTTCGGCACTTTTTACCTTCAGATCACGAAATTGACTAACAACACTCCCAAATGGTCTATAGCGCCCATTGAGCATAACAAACACTTTTCGGCACTATTCACCGTCAGATCACGAAATGGACTTACTACACTCCAAAATGGTCTATAGCGCCCATTGAGCCTAACAAACACTTTTCGGCACTATTTACCTTCAGATCACGAAATTGACTAACAACACTCCCAAATGTTCTATAGCGCCCATTGAGCCTAAGAAACACTTCTCGGCACTTTTTACCTCCAGATCACAAAATTGACTAACAACACTCCCAAATGCTCTATAGCGCCCATTGAGCCTAACAAACACTTTTCGGCACTTTTTAACTTCAGATCACGAAATGGACTAACAACACTCCCAAATGCTCTATAGCGCCCATTGAGCCTAACAAACACTTTTCGGCACTTTTTACCTTCAGATCACGAAATGGACTAACAACACTCCCAAATGTTCTATAGCGCCCATTGAGCCTAAGAAACACTTCTCGGCACTTTTTACCTCCAGATCACGAAATTGACTAACAACACTCCCAAATGCTCTATAGCGCCCATTGAGCCTAACAAACACTTTTCGGCACTTTTTAACTTCAGATCACGAAATGGACTAACAACACTCCCAAATGCTCTATAGCGCCCATTGAGCCTAACAAACACTTTTCGGCACTTTTTACCTTCAGATCACGAAATGGACTAACAACACTCCCAAATGCGCTATAGCGCCCATTGAGCCTAACAAACACTTTTTGGCACTATTTACCTTCAGATCACGAAATGGACTTCCAACACTCCCAAATGCTCTATAGCGCCCATTGAGCCTAACAAACATTTTTCGGCACTTTTTACCTTCAGATCACGAAATGGACTTCCAACACTCCCAAATGCTCTATAGCGCCCATTGAGCCTAACAAACACTTTTCGGCACTATTTACCTTCAGATCACGAAATTGACTTACAACACTCCCAAATGGTCTATAGCGCCCATTGAGCCTAACAAACACTTTTTGGCACTATTTACCTTCAGATCACGAAATGGACTTACAACACTCCAAAATGGTCTATAGCGCCCATTGAGCCTAAGAAACACTTTTCGGCACTATTTACATTCAGATCACGAAATTGACTAACAACACTCCCAAATGTTCTATAGCGCCCATTGAGCCTATGAAACACTTTTCGGCACTTTTTACCTTCAGATCACGAAATTGACTAACAACACTCCAAAATGGTCTATAGCGCCCATTGAGCCTAACAAACACTTTTCGGCACTATTTACCTTCAGATCACGAAATTGACTAACAACACTCCCAAATGGTATATAGCGCCCATTGAGCCTAAGAAACACTTTTCGGCACTTTTTACCTTCAGATCACGAAATTGACTAACAACACTCCCAAATGGTCTATAGCGCCCATTCAGCATAACAAACACTTTTCGGCACTTTTTACCTTCAGATCACAACATTTACTAACAACACTCCCAAATGTTCTATAGCGCCCATTGAGCCTAAGAAACACTTCTCGGCACTTTTTACCTCCAGATCACGAAATGGACTAACAACACTCCCAAATGCGCTATAGCGCACATTGAGCCTAACAAACACTTTTCGGCACTATTTACCTTCAGATCACAAAATGGACTTACAACACTCCCAAATGCTCTATAGCGCCCATTGAGCCTAACAAACACTTTTCGGCACTTTTTACCTTCAGATCACGAAATTGACTAACAACACTCCCAAATGCTCTATAGCGCCCATTGAGCCTAAGAAACACTTTTCGGCACTTTTTACCTTCAGATCACGAAATTGACTAACAACACTCCCAAATGGTCTATAGCGCCCATTGAGCATAACAAACACTTTTCGGCACTATTCACCGTCAGATCACGAAATGGACTTACTACACTCCAAAATGGTCTATAGCGCCCATTGAGCCTAACAAACACTTTTCGGCACTATTTACCTTCAGATCACGAAATTGACTAACAACACTCCCAAATGTTCTATAGCGCCCATTGAGCCTAAGAAACACTTCTCGGCACTTTTTACCTCCAGATCACAAAATTGACTAACAACACTCCCAAATGCTCTATAGCGCCCATTGAGCCTAACAAACACTTTTCGGCACTTTTTAACTTCAGATCACGAAATGGACTAACAACACTCCCAAATGCTCTATAGCGCCCATTGAGCCTAACAGACACTTTTCGGCACTTTTTACCTTCAGATCACGAAATGGACTAACAACACTCCCAAATGCGCTATAGCGCCCATTGAGCCTAACAAACACTTTTTGGCACTATTTACCTTCAGATCACGAAATGGACTTCCAACACTCCCAAATGCTCTATAGCGCCCATTGAGCCTAACAAACATTTTTCGGCACTTTTTACCTTCAGATCACGAAATGGACTTCCAACACTCCCAAATGCTCTATAGCGCCCATTGAGCCTAACAAACACTTTTCGGCACTATTTACCTTCAGATCACAAAATGGACTTACAACACTCCCAAATGCTCTATAGCGCCCATTGAGCCTAACAAACACTTTTCGGCACTTTTTACCTTCAGATCACGAAATTGACTAACAACACTCCCAAATGTTCTATAGCGCCCATTGAGCCTAAGAAACACTTCTCGGCACTTTTTACCTCCAGATCACGAAATTGACTAACAACACTCCCAAATGCTCTATAGCGCCCATTGAGCCTAACAAACACTTTTCGGCACTTTTTAACTTCAGATCACGAAATGGACTAACAACACTCCCAAATGCTCTATAGCGCCCATTGAGCCTAACAAACACTTTTCGGCACTTTTTACCTTCAGATCACGAAATGGACTAACAACACTCACAAATGCGCTATAGCGCCCATTGAGCCTAACAAACACTTTTTGGCACTATTTACCTTCAGATCACGAAATGGACTTCCAACACTCCCAAATGCTCTATAGCGCCCATTGAGCCTAACAAACATTTTTCGGCACTTTTTACCTTCAGATCACGAAATGGACTTCCAACACTCCCAAATGCTCTATAGCGCCCATTGAGCCTAACAAACACTTTTCGGCACTATTTACCTTCAGATCACGAAATTGACTTACAACACTCCCAAATGGTCTATAGCGCCCATTGAGCCTAACAAACACTTTTTGGCACTATTTACCTTCAGATCACGAAATGGACTTACAACACTCCAAAATGGTCTATAGCGCCCATTGAGCCTAAGAAACACTTTTCGGCACTATTTACATTCAGATCATGAAATTGACTAACAACACTCCCAAATGTTCTATAGCGCCCATTGAGCCTATGAAACACTTTTCGGCACTTTTTACCTTCAGATCACGAAATTGACTAACAACACTCCAAAATGGTCTATAGCGCCCATTGAGCCTAACAAACACTTTTCGGCACTATTTACCTTCAGATCACGAAATTGACTAACAACACTCCCAAATGGTATATAGCGCCCATTGAGCCTAAGAAACACTTTTCGGCACTTTTTACCTTCAGATCACGAAATTGACTAACAACACTCCCAAATGGTCTATAGCGCCCATTCAGCATAACAAACACTTTTCGGCACTATTCATTGTCAGATCACGAAATGGACTTACTACACTCCAAAATGCTCTATAGCGCCCATTGAGCCTAACAAACACTTTTCGGCACTATTTACCTTCAGATCACGAAATTGACTAACAACACTCCCAAATGTTCTATAGCGCCCATTGAGCCTATGAAACACTTTTCGGCACTTTTTACCTTCAGATCACGAAATTGACTAACAACACTCCAAAATGGTCTATAGCGCCCATTGAGCATAACAAACACTTTTCGGCACTATTCACCGTCAGATCACAAAATGGACTTACTACACTCCAAAATGCTCTATAGCGCCCATTGAGCCTAACAAACACTTTTCGGCACTATTTACCTTAAGATCACGAAATTGACTAACAACACTCCCAAATGTTCTATAGCGCCCATTGAGCCTATGAAACACTTTTCGGCACTTTTTACCTTCAGATCACGAAATTGACTAACAACACTCCAAAATGGTATATAGCGCACATTGAGCCTAACAAACACTTTTCGGCACTTTTTACCTTCAGATCACAAAATTTACTAACAACACTCCCAAATGTTCTATAGCGCCCATTGAGCCTAAGAAACACTTCTCGGCACTTTTTACCTCCAGATCACGAAATGGACTAACAACACTCCCAAATGCGCTATAGCGCCCATTGAGCCTAACAAACACTTTTCGGCACTATTTACCTTCAGATCACAAAATGGACTTACAACACTCCCAAATGCTCTATAGCGCCCATTGAGCCTAACAAACACTTTTCGGCACTTTTTACCTTCAGATCACGAAATTGACTAACAACACTCCCAAATGCTCTATAGCGCCCATTGAGCCTAAGAAACACTTTTCGGCACTTTTTACCTTCAGATCACGAAATTGACTAACAACACTCCCAAATGGTCTATAGCGCCCATTGAGCATAACAAACACTTTTCGGCACTATTCACCGTCAGATCACAAAATGGACTTACTACACTCCAAAATGCTCTATAGCGCCCATTGAGCCTAACAAACACTTTTCGGCACTATTTACCTTAAGATCACGAAATTGACTAACAACACTCCCAAATGTTCTATAGCGCCCATTGAGCCTATGAAACACTTTTCGGCACTTTTTACCTTCAGATCACGAAATTGACTAACAACACTCCAAAATGGTATATAGCGCACATTGAGCCTAACAAACACTTTTCGGCACTTTTTACCTTCAGATCACAAAATTTACTAACAACACTCCCAAATGTTCTATAGCGCCCATTGAGCCTAAGAAACACTTCTCGGCACTTTTTACCTCCAGATCACGAAATGGACTAACAACACTCCCAAATGCGCTATAGCGCCCATTGAGCCTAACAAACACTTTTCGGCACTATTTACCTTCAGATCACAAAATGGACTTACAACACTCCCAAATGCTCTATAGCGCCCATTGAGCCTAACAAACACTTTTCGGCACTTTTTACCTTCAGATCACGAAATTGACTAACAACACTCCCAAATGCTCTATAGCGCCCATTGAGCCTAAGAAACACTTTTCGGCACTTTTTACCTTCAGATCACGAAATTGACTAACAACACTCCCAAATGGTCTATAGCGCCCATTGAGCATAACAAACACTTTTCGGCACTATTCACCGTCAGATCACGAAATGGACTTACTACACTCCAAAATGGTCTATAGCGCCCATTGAGCCTAACAAACACTTTTCGGCACTATTTACCTTCAGATCACGAAATTGACTAACAACACTCCCAAATGTTCTATAGCGCCCATTGAGCCTAAGAAACACTTCTCGGCACTTTTTACCTCCAGATCACGAAATTGACTAACAACACTCCCAAATGCTCTATAGCGCCCATTGAGCCTAACAAACACTTTTCGGCACTTTTTAACTTCAGATCACGAAATGGACTAACAACACTCCCAAATGCTCTATAGCGCCCATTGAGCCTAACAAACACTTTTCGGCACTTTTTACCTTCAGATCACGAAATGGACTAACAACACTCCCAAATGCGCTATAGCGCCCATTGAGCCTAACAAACACTTTTTGGCACTATTTACCTTCAGATCACGAAATGGACTTCCAACACTCCCAAATGCTCTATAGCGCCCATTGAGCCTAACAAACATTTTTCGGCACTTTTTACCTTCAGATCACGAAATGGACTTCCAACACTCCCAAATGCTCTATAGCGCCCATTGAGCCTAACAAACACTTTTCGGCACTATTTACCTTCAGATCACGAAATTGACTTACAACACTCCCAAATGGTCTATAGCGCCCATTGAGCCTAACAAACACTTTTTGGCACTATTTACCTTCAGATCACGAAATGGACTTACAACACTCCAAAATGGTCTATAGCGCCCATTGAGCCTAAGAAACACTTTTCGGCACTATTTACATTCAGATCACGAAATTGACTAACAACACTCCCAAATGTTCTATAGCGCCCATTGAGCCTATGAAACACTTTTCGGCACTTTTTACCTTCAGATCACGAAATTGACTAACAACACTCCAAAATGGTCTATAGCGCCCATTGAGCCTAACAAACACTTTTCGGCACTATTTACCTTCAGATCACGAAATTGACTAACAACACTCCCAAATGGTATATAGCGCCCATTGAGCCTAAGAAACACTTTTCGGCACTTTTTACCTTCAGATCACGAAATTGACTAACAACACTCCCAAATGGTCTATAGCGCCCATTCAGCATAACAAACACTTTTCGGCACTATTCACCGTCAGATTACGAAATGGACTTACTACACTCCAAAATGCTCTATAGCGCCCATTGAGCCTAACAAACACTTTTCGGCACTATTTACCTTCAGATCACGAAATTGACTAACAACACTCCCAAATGCTCTATAGCGCCCATTGAGCCTAACAAACACTTTTCGGCACTTTTTAACTTCAGATCACGAAATGGACTAACAACACTACCAAATGCTCTATAGCGCCCATTGAGCCTAACAAACACTTTTCGGCACTTTTTACCTTCAGATCACGAAATGGACTAACAACACTCTCAAATGCGCTATAGCGCCCATTGAGCCTAACAAACACTTTTTGGCACTATTTACCTTCAGATCACGAAATGGACTTCCAACACTCCCAAATGCTCTATAGCGCCCATTGAGCCTAACAAACACTTTTCGGCACTTTTTACCTTCAGATCACGAAATTGACTAACAACACTCCCAAATGCTCTATAGCGCCCATTGAGCCTAAGAAACACTTTTCGGCACTTTTTACCTTCAGATCACGAAATTGACTAACAACACTCCCAAATGGTCTATAGCGCCCATTGAGCATAACAAACACTTTTCGGCACTATTCACCGTCAGATCACGAAATGGACTTACTACACTCCAAAATGGTCTATAGCGCCCATTGAGCCTAACAAACACTTTTCGGCACTATTTACCTTAAGATCACGAAATTGACTAACAACACTCCCAAATGTTCTATAGCGCCCATTGAGCCTATGAAACACTTTTCGGCACTTTTTACCTTCAGATCACGAAATTGACTAACAACACTCCAAAATGGTCTATAGCGCCCATTGAGCCTAACAAACACTTTTCGGCACTATTTACCGTCAAATCACTAAATGGACTTACAACACTCCAAAATGGTATATAGCGCACATTGAGCCTAACAAACACTTTTCGGCACTTTTTACCTTCAGATCACAAAATTGACTAACAACACTCCCAAATGTTCTATAGCGCCCATTGAGCCTAAGAAACACTTCTCGGCACTTTTTACCTCCAGATCACGAAATTGACTAACAACACTCCCAAATGCTCTATAGCGCCCATTGAGCCTAACAAACACTTTTCGGCACTTTTTAACTTCAGATCACGAAATGGACTAACAACACTCCCAAATGCTCTATAGCGCCCATTGAGCCTAACAAACACTTTTCGGCACTTTTTACCTTCAGATCACGAAATGGACTAACAACACTCCCAAATGCGCTATAGCGCCCATTGAGCCTAACAAACACTTTTTGGCACTATTTACCTTCAGATCACGAAATGGACTTCCAACACTCCCAAATGCTCTATAGCGCCCATTGAGCCTAACAAACATTTTTCGGCAATTTTTACCTTCTGATCACGAAATGGACTTCCAACACTCCCAAATGCTCTATAGCGCCCATTGAGCCTAACAAACACTTTTCGGCACTATTTACCTTCAGATCACGAAATTGACTCACAACACTCCCAAATGGTCTATAGCGCCCATTGAGCCTAACAAACACTTTTTGGCACTATTTACCTTCAGATCACGAAATGGACTTACAACACTCCAAAATGGTCTATAGCGCCCATTGAGCCTAAGAAACACTTTTCGGCACTATTTACCTTCAGATCACGAAATTGACTAACAACACTCCCAAATGCTCTATAGCGCCCATTGAGCCTAAGAAACACTTTTCGGCACTTTTTACCTTCAGATCACGAAATTGACTAACAACACTCCCAAATGGTCTATAGCGCCCATTGAGCATAACAAACACTTTTCGGCACTATTCACCGTCAGATCACGAAATGGACTTACTACACTCCAAAATGGTCTATAGCGCCCATTGAGCCTAACAAACACTTTTCGGCACTATTTACCTTCAGATCACGAAATTGACTAACAACACTCCCAAATGCTCTATAGCGCCCATTGAGCCTAAGAAACACTTTTCGGCACTTTTTACCTTCAGATCACGAAATTGACTAACAACACTCCCAAATGGTCTTTAGCGCCCATTGAGCATAACAAACACTTTTTTGCACTATTCACCGTCAGATCACGAAATGGACTTACTACACTCCAAAATGCTCTATAGCGCCCATTGAGCCTAACAAACACTTTTCGGCACTATTTACCTTAAGATCACGAAATTGACTAACAACACTCCCAAATGTTCTATAGCGCCCATTGAGCCTATGAAACACTTTTCGGCACTTTTTACCTTCAGATCACGAAATTGACTAACAACACTCCAAAATGGTCTATAGCGCCCATTGAGCCTAACAAACACTTTTCGGCACTATTTACCGTCAGATCACTAAATGGACTTACAACACTCCAAAATGGTATATAGCGCACATTGAGCCTAACAAACACTTTTCGGCACTTTTTACCTTCAGATCACGAAATTGACTAACAACACTCCCAAATGTTCTATAGCGCCCATTGAGCCTAAGAAACACTTCTCGGCACTTTTTACCTCCAGATCACGAAATTGACTAACAACACTCCCAAATGCTCTATAGCGCCCATTGAGCCTAACAAACACTTTTCGGCACTTTTTAACTTCAGATCACGAAATGGACTAACAACACTCCCAAATGCTCTATAGCGCCCATTGAGCCTAACAAACACTTTTCGGCACTTTTTACCTTCAGATCACGAAATGGACTAACAACACTCCCAAATGCGCTATAGCGCCCATTGAGCCTAACAAACACTTTTTGGCACTATTTACCTTCAGATCACGAAATGGACTTCCAACACTCCCAAATGCTCTATAGCGCCCATTGAGCCTAAGAAACACTTTTCGGGACTTTTTACCTTCAGATCACGAAATTGACTAACAACACTCCCAAATGGTCTATAGCGCCCATTGAGCATAACAAACACTTTTCGGCACTATTCACCGTCAGATCACAAAATGGACTTACTACACTCCAAAATGGTCTATAGCGCCCATTGAGCCTAACAAACACTTTTCGGCACTATTTACCTTCAGATCACGAAATGGACTTACAACACTTCAAAATGGTCTATAGCGCCCATTGAGCCTAACAAACACTTTTCGGCACTTTTTACCTTCAGATCACGAAATGGACTAACAACACTCCCAAATGCTCTATAGCGCCCATTGAGCCTAACAAACACTTTTCGGCACTTTTTACCTTCAGATCACGAAATGGACTAACAACACTCCCAAATGCTCTATAGCGCCCATTGAGCCTAACAAACACTTTTCGGCACTTTTTACCTTCAGATCACGAAATGGACTAACAACACTCCCAAATGCTCTATAGCGCCCATTGAGCCTAAGAAACACTTTTCGGCACTTTTTACCTTCAGATCACGAAATTGACTAACAACACTCCCAAATGCTCTATAGCGCCCATTGAGCCTTACAAACACTTTTTGGCACTATTTACCGTCAGATCACTAAATGGACTTACAACACTCCAAAATGGTATATAGCGCACATTGAGCCTAACAAACATCTTTTGGCACTATTTACCTTCAGATCACGAAATGGACTTACAACACTCCAAAATGCTCTATAGCGCCCATTGAGCCTAACAAACACTTTTCGGCACTATTTACCTTCAGATCACGAAATGGACTTACAACACTTCAAAATGGTCTATAGCGCCCATTGAGCCTAACAAACACTTTTCGGCACTTTTTACCTACAGATCACGAAATGGACTAACAACACTCCCAAATGCTCTATAGCGCCCATTGAGCATAACAAACACTTTTCGGCACTTTTTACCTTCAGATCACGAAATGGACTAACAACACTCCCAAATGCTCTATAGCGCCCATTGATCCTAACAAACACTTTTCGGCACTTTTTACCTTCAGATCACGAAATTGACTAACAACACTCCCAAATGCTCTATAGCGCCCATTGAGCCTAACAAACACTTTTTGGCACTATTTACCTTCAGATCACGAAATGGACTTCCAACACTCCCAAATGCTCTATAGCGCCCATTGAGCCTAACAAACATTTTTCGGCACTTTTTACCTTCAGATCACGAAATGGACTTCCAACACTCCCAAATGCTCTATAGCGCCCATTGAGCCTAACAAACACTTTTCGGCACTATTTACCTTCAGATCACGAAATTGACTTACAACACTCCCAAATGGTCTATAGCGCCCATTGAGCCTAACAAACACTTTTTGGCACTATTTACCTTCAGATCACGAAATGGACTTACAACACTCCAAAATGGTCTATAGCGCCCATTGAGCCTAAGAAACACTTTTCGGCACTATTTACCTTCAGATCACGAAATTGACTAACAACACTCCCAAATGCTCTATAGCGCCCATTGAGCCTAACAAACACTTTTCGGCACTATTTACTTTCAGATCACGAAATTGACTTACAACACTCCAAAATGGTCTATAGCGTCCATTGAGCCTAAGAAACACTTTTCGGCACTTTTTACCTTCAGATCACGAAATTGACTAACAACACTCCCAAATGCTCTATAGCGCCCATTGAGCCTAACAAACACTTTTCGGCACTATTTACCTTCAGATCACAAAATGGACTTACAACACTCCCAAATGCTCTATAGCGCCCATTGAGCCTAACAAACACTTTTCGGCACTTTTTACCTTTAGATCACGAAATTGACTAACAACACTCCCAAATGCTCTATAGCGCCCATTGAGCCTAAGAAACACTTTTCGGGACTTTTTACCTTCAGATCACGAAATTGACTAACAACACTCCCAAATGGTCTATAGCGCCCATTGAGCATAACAAACACTTTTCGGCACTATTCACCGTCAGATCACAAAATGGACTTACTACACTCCAAAATGGTCTATAGCGCCCATTGAGCCTAACAAACACTTTTCGGCACTATTTACCTTCAGATCACGAAATGGACTTACAACACTTCAAAATGGTCTATAGCGCCCATTGAGCCTAACAAACACTTTTCGGCACTTTTTACCTTCAGATCACGAAATGGACTAACAACACTCCCAAATGCTCTATAGCGCCCATTGAGCCTAACAAACACTTTTCGGCACTTTTTACCTTCAGATCACGAAATGGACTAACAACACTCCCAAATGCTCTATAGCGCCCATTGCGCCTAACAAACACTTTTCGGCACTTTTTACCTTCAGATCACGAAATTGACTAACAACACTCCCAAATGCTCTATAGCGCCCATTGAGCCTAAGAAACACTTTTCGGCACTTTTTACCTTCAGATCACGAAATTGACTAACAACACTCCTAAATGCTCTATAGCGCCCATTGAGCCTAACAAACACTTTTCGGCACTATTTACCGTCAGATCACTAAATGGACTTACAACACTCCAAAATGGTATATAGCGCACATTGAGCCTAAGAAACACCTTTTGGCACTATTTACCTTCAGATCACGAAATGGACTTACAACACTCCAAAATGCTCTATAAGCGCCCATTGAGCCTAACAAACACTTTTCGGCACTATTTACCTTCAGATCACGAAATGGACTTACAACACTTCAAAATGGTCTATATCGCCCATTGAGCCTAACAAACACTTTTCGGCACTTTTTACCTACAGATCACGAAATGGACTAACAACACTCCCAAATGCTCTATAGCGCCCATTGAGCATAACAAACACTTTTCGGCACTTTTTACCTTCAGATCACGAAATGGACTAACAACACTCCCAAATGCTCTATAGCGCCCATTGAGCCTAACAAACACTTTTTGGCACTATTTACCTTCAGATCACGAAATGGACTTCCAACACTCCCAAATGCTCTATAGCGCCCATTGAGCCTAACAAACATTTTTCGGCACTTTTTACCTTCAGATCACGAAATGGACTTCCAACACTCCCAAATCCTCTATAGCGCCCATTGAGCCTAACAAACACTTTTCGGCACTATTTACCTTCAGATCACGAAATTGACTTACAACACTCCCAAATGGTCTATAGCGCCCATATAGCCTAACAAACACTTTTTGGCACTATTTACCTTCAGATCACGAAATGGACTTACAACACTCCAAAATGGTCTATAGCGCCCATTGAGCCTAAGAAACACTTCTCGGCACTTTTTACCTCCAGATCACGAAATTGACTAACAACACTCCCAAATGCTCTATAGCGCCCATTGAGCCTAACAAACACTTTTCGGCACTTTTTACCTTCAGATCACGAAATGGACTTCCAACACTCCCAAATGCTCTATAGCGCCCATTGAGCCTAACAAACACTTTTCGGCACTATTTACCTTCAGTTCACAAAATGGACTTACAGCACTCCCAAATGCTCTATAGCGCCCATTGAGCCTAACAAACACTTTTCGGCACTTTTTACCTTCAGATCACGAAATTGACTAACAACACTCCCAAATGTTCTATAGCGCCCATTGAGCCTAACAAACACTTTTCGGCACTATTTACCGTCAGATCACTAAATGGACTTACAACACTCCAAAATGGTATATAGCGCACATTGAGCCTAAGAAACACCTTTTGGCACTATTTACCTTCAGATTACGAAATGGACTTACAACACTCCAAAATGGTCTATAGCGCCCATTGAGCCTAAGAAACACTTCTCGGCACTTTTTACCTCCAGATCTCGAAATTGACTAACAACACTCCCAAATGCTCTATAGCGCCCATTGAGCCTAACAAACACTTTTCGGCACTTTTTACCTTCAGATCACGAAATTGACTAACAACACTCCCAAATGCTCTATAGCGCCCATTGAGACTAACAAACACTTTTCGGCAATATTTACCTTCAGATCACGAAATGGACTTACAACACTCCAAAATGGTCTATAGCGCCCATTGAGCCTAAGAAACACTTTTTGGCACTTTTTACTTTCAGATCACGAAATGGACTAACAACACTCCCAAATGCTCTATAGCGCCTATTGAGCCTAACAAACACTTTTCGGCACTTTTTACCTTCAGATCACGAAATGGACTTCCAACACTCCCAAATGCTCTATAGCGCCCATTGAGCCTAACAAACACTTTTTGGCACTATTTACCTTCAGATCACGAAATGGACTTACAACACTCCAAAATGGTCTATAGCGCCCATTGAGCCTAAGAAACACTTCTCGGCACTTTTTACCTCCAGATCACGAAATTGACTAACAACACTCCCAAATGCTCTATAGCGCCCATTGAGCCTAACAAACACTTTTCGGCACTTTTTACCTTCAGATCACGAAATGGACTTCCAACACTCCCAAATGCTCTATAGCGCCCATTGAGCCTAACAAACACTTTTCGGCACTATTTACCTTCAGTTCACAAAATGGACTTACAGCACTCCCAAATGCTCTATAGCGCCCATTGAGCCTAACAAACACTTTTCGGCACTTTTTACCTTCAGATCACGAAATTGACTAACAACACTCCCAAATGTTCTATAGCGCCCATTGAGCCTATGAAACACTTTTCGGCACTTTTTACCTTCAGATCACGAAATTGACTTACAACACTCCAAAATGGTCTATAGCGCCCATTGAGCCTAAGAAACACTTTTCGGCACTTTTTACCTTCAGATCACGAAATGGACTAACAACACTTCCAAATGCTCTATAGCGCCCATTGAGCCTAACAAACACTTTTCGGCTCTTTTTACCTTCAGATCACGAAATGGACTTACTACACTCCAAAATGGTCTATAGCGCCCATTAAGCCTAACAAACACTTTTCGGCACTTTTTACCTTCAGATCACGAAATTGACTAACAACACTCCCAAATGCTCTATAGCGCCCATTGAGCCTAACAAACACTTTTTGGCACTATTTACGTTCAGATCACAAAATGGACTTCCAACACTCCCAAATGCTCTATAGCGCCCATTGAGCCTAACAAACACTTTTTGGCACTATTTACGTTCAGATCACGAAATGGACTTCCAACACTCCCAAATGTTCTATAGCGCCCATTGAGCCTAACAAACACTTTTCGGCACTTTTTACCTTCAGATCACGAAATGGACTTCCAACACTCCCAAATGCTCTATAGCGCCCATTGAGCCTAACAAACACTTTTCGGCACTATTTACCTTCAGTTCACAAAATGGACTTACAGCACTCCCAAATGCTCTATAGCGCCCATTGAGCCTAACAAACACTTTTCGGCACTTTTTACCTTCAGATCACGAAATTGACTAACAACACTCCCAAATGTTCTATAGCGCCCATTGAGCCTAACAAACACTTTTCGGCACTATTTACCGTCAGATCACTAAATGGACTTACAACACTCCAAAATGGTATATAGCGCACATTGAGCCTAAGAAACACCTTTTGGCACTATTTACCTTCAGATTACGAAATGGACTTACAACACTCCAAAATGGTCTATAGCGCCCATTGAGCCTAAGAAACACTTCTCGGCACTTTTTACCTCCAGATCTCGAAATTGACTAACAACACTCCCAAATGCTCTATAGCGCCCATTGAGCCTAACAAACACTTTTCGGCACTTTTTACCTTCAGATCACGAAATGGACTAACAACACTCCCAAATGCGCTATAGCGCCCATTGAGCCTAACAAACACTTTTTGGCACTATTTACCTTCAGATCACGAAATGGACTTCCAACACTCCCAAATGCTCTATAGCGCCCATTGAGCCTAACAAACATTTTTCGGCACTTTTTACCTTCAGATCACGAAATGGACTTCCAACACTCCCAAATGCTCTATAGCGCCCATTGAGCCTAACAAACATTTTTCGGCACTTTTTACCTTCAGATCACGAAATTGACTAACAACACTCCCAAATGCTCTATAGCGCCCATTGAGACTAACAAACACTTTTCGGCAATATTTACCTTCAGATCACGAAATGGACTTACAACACTCCAAAATGGTCTATAGCGCCCATTGAGCCTAAGAAACACTTTTTGGCACTTTTTACTTTCAGATCACGAAATGGACTAACAACACTCCCAAATGCTCTATAGCGCCTATTGAGCCTAACAAACACTTTTCGGCACTTTTTACCTTCAGATCACGAAATGGACTTCCAACACTCCCAAATGCTCTATAGCGCCCATTGAGCCTAACAAACATTTTTCGGCACTTTTTACCTTCAGATCACGAAATGGACTTCCAACACACCCAAATGCTCTATAGCGCCCATTGAGCCTAACAAACACTTTTTGGCACTATTTACCTTCAGATCACGAAATGGACTTACAACACTCCAAAATGGTCTATAGCGCCCATTGAGCCTAAAAAACACTTCTCGGCACTTTTTACCTCCAGATCACGAAATTGACTAACAACACTCCCAAATGCTCTATAGCGCCCATTGAGCCTAACAAACACTTTTCGGCACTTTTTACCTTCAGATCACGAAATGGACTTCCAACACTCCCAAATGCTCTATAGCGCCCATTGAGCCTAACAAACACTTTTCGGCACTATTTACCTTCAGTTCACAAAATGGACTTACAGCACTCCCAAATGCTCTATAGCGCCCATTGAGCCTAACAAACACTTTTCGGCACTTTTTACCTTCAGATCACGAAATTGACTAACAACACTCCCAAATGTTCTATAGCGCCCATTGAGCCTATGAAACACTTTTCGGCACTTTTTACCTTCAGATCACGAAATTGACTTACAACACTCCAAAATGGTCTATAGCGCCCATTGAGCCTAAGAAACACTTTTCGGCACTTTTTACCTTCAGATCACGAAATGGACTTACTACACTCCAAAATGGTCTATAGCGCCCATTAAGCCTAACAAACACTTTTCGGCACTTTTTACCTTCAGATCACGAAATTGACTAACATCACTCCCAAATGCTCTATAGTGCCCATTGAGCCTAACAAACACTTTTCGGCACTTTTTACCTTCAGATCACGAAATGGACTTCCAACACTCCCAAATGCTCTATAGCGCCCATTGAGCCTAACAAACATTTTTCGGCACTTTTTACCTTCAGATCACGAAATGGACTTCCAACACACCCAAATGCTCTATAGCGCCCATTGAGCCTAACAAACACTTTTTGGCACTATTTACCTTCAGATCACGAAATGGACTTACAACACTCCAAAATGGTCTATAGCGCCCATTGAGCCTAAAAAACACTTCTCGGCACTTTTTACCTCCAGATCACGAAATTGACTAACAACACTCCCAAATGCTCTATAGCGCCCATTGAGCCTAACAAACACTTTTCGGCACTTTTTACCTTCAGATCACGAAATGGACTTCCAACACTCCCAAATGCTCTATAGCGCCCATTGAGCCTAACAAACACTTTTCGGCACTATTTACCTTCAGTTCACAAAATGGACTTACAGCACTCCCAAATGCTCTATAGCGCCCATTGAGCCTAACAAACACTTTTCGGCACTTTTTACCTTCAGATCACGAAATTGACTAACAACACTCCCAAATGTTCTATAGCGCCCATTGAGCCTATGAAACACTTTTCGGCACTTTTTACCTTCAGATCACGAAATTGACTTACAACACTCCAAAATGGTCTATAGCGCCCATTAAGCCTAACAAACACTTTTCGGCACTTTTTACCTTCAGATCACGAAATTGACTTCTAACACTCCCAAATGGTCTATAGCGCCCATTGAGCCTAACAACCACTTGTCGGCACTATTTACCGTCAGATCACTAAATGGACTTACAACACTCCAAAATGGTATATAGCGCACATTGAGCCTAAGAAACACCTTTTGGCACTATTTACCTTCAGATTACGAAATGGACTTACTACACTCCAAAATGGTCTATAGCGCCCATTGAGCCTAAGAAACACTTCTCCGCACTTTTTACCTCCAGATCACGAAATTGACTAACAACACTCCCAAATGCTCTATAGCGCCCATTGAGCCTAACAAACACTTTTCGGCACTTTTTACCTTCAGATCACGAAATGGACTAACAACACTCCCAAATGCGCTATAGCGCCCATTGAGCCTAACAAACACTTTTTGGCACTATTTACCTTCAGATCACGAAATAGACTTCCAACACTCCCAGATGCTCTATAGCGCCCATTGAGCCTAACAAACATTTTTCGGCACTTTTTACCTTCAGATCACGAAATTGACTAACAACACTCCCAAATGCTCTATAGCGCCCATTGAGCCTAACAAACATTTTTCGGCACTTTTTACCTTCAGATCACGAAAATGACTAACAACACTCCCAAATGCTCTATAGCGCCCATTGAGCCTAAGAAACACTTTTTGGCACTTTTTACTTTCAGATCACGAAATGGACTAGCAACACTCCCAAATGCTCTATAGCGCCCATTGAGCCTAACAAACACTTTTCGGCACTTTTTACCTTCAGATCACGGAATGGACTAACAACACTACCAAATGCTCTATAGCGCCTATTGAGCCTAACAAACACTTTTCGGCACTTTTTACCTTCAGATCACGAAATGGACTTACTACACTCCAAAATGGTCTATAGCGCCAATTGAGCCTAACAAACACTTTTTGGCACTATTTACCTTCAGATCACGAAATGGACTTCCAACACTCCCAAATGCTCTATAGCGCCCATTGAGCCTAACAAACATTTTTCGGCACTTTTTACCTTCAGATCACGAAATGGACTTCCAACACTCCCAAATGCTCTATAGCGCCTATTGAGCCTAACAAACACTTTTCGGCACTTTTTACCTTCAGATCACGAAATTGACTAACAACACTCCCAAATGCTCTATAGCGCCCATTGAGCCTAACAAACACTTTTCGGCACTATTTACCTTCAGATCACGAAATGGACTTACAACACTCCAAAATGGTCTATAGCGCCCATTGAGCCTAAGAAACACTTTTCGGCACTTTTTACCTTCAGATCACGAAATGGACTAACAACACTTCCAAATGCTCTATAGCGCCCATTGAGCCTAACAAACACTTTTCGGCTCTTTTTACCTTCAGATCACGAAATGGACTTACTACACTCCAAAATGGTCTATAGCGCCCATTAAGCCTAACAAACACTTTTCGGCACTTTTTACCTTCAGATCACGAAATTGACTAACAACACTCCCAAATGCTCTATAGCGCCCATTGAGCCTAACAAACACTTTTCGGCACTATTTACGTTCAGATCACAAAATGGACTTCCAACACTCCCAAATGCTCTATAGCGCCCATTGAGCCTAACAAACACTTTTTGGCACTATTTACGTTCAGATCACGAAATGGAGTTCCAACACTCCCAAATGGTCTATAGCGCCCATTGAGCCTAACAAACACTTTTCGGCACTATTTACCTTCAGATCACGAAATGGACTTACTACACTCCAAAATGGTCTATAGCGCCCATTAAGCCTAACAAACACTTTTCGGCACTTTTTACCTTCAGATCACGAAATTGACTAACAACACTCCCAAATGCTCTATAGCGCCCATTGAGCCTAACAAACACTTTTTGGCACTATTTACGTTCAGATCACAAAATGGACTTCCAACACTCCCAAATGCTCTATAGCGCCCATTGAGCCTAACAAACACTTTTTGGCACTATTTACGTTCAGATCACGAAATGGACTTCCAACACTCCCAAATGGTCTATAGCGCCCATTGATCCTAACAACCACTTGTCGGCACTATTTACCGTCAGATCACTAAATGGACTTACAACACTCCAAAATGGTATATAGCGCACATTGAGCCTAAGAAACACCTTTTGGCACTATTTACCTTCAGATTACGAAATGGACTTACTACACTCCAAAATGGTCTATAGCGCCCATTGAGCCTAAGAAACACTTCTCCGCACTTTTTACCTCCAGATCACGAAATTGACTAACAACACTCCCAAATGCTCTATAGCGCCCATTGAGCCTAACAAACACTTTTCGGCACTTTTTACCTTCAGATCACGAAATGGACTAACAACACTCCCAAATGCGCTATAGCGCCCATTGAGCCTAACAAACACTTTTTGGCACTATTTACCTTCAGATCACGAAATAGACTTCCAACACTCCCAAATGCTCTATAGCGCCCATTGAGCCTAACAAACATTTTTCGGCACTTTTTACCTTCAGATCACGAAATTGACTAACAACACTCCCAAATGCTCTATAGCGCCCATTGAGCCTAACAAACATTTTTCGGCACTTTTTACCTTCAGATCACGAAATTGACTAACAACACTCCCAAATGCTCTATAGCGCCCATTGAGCCTAACAAACACTTTTCGGTAATATTTACCTTCAGATCACGAAATGGACTTACAACACTCCCAAATGCTCTATAGCGCCCATTGAGCCTAACAAACACTTTTCGGCACTATTTACCTTCAGTTCACAAAATGGACTTACAGCACTCCCAAATGCTCTATAGCGCCCATTGAGCCTAACAAACACTTTTCGGCACTTTTCACCTTCAGATCACGAAATTGACTAACAACACTCCCAAATGTTCTATAGCGCCCATTGAGCCTATGAAACACTTTTCGGCACTTTTTAACTTCAGATCACGAAATTGACTAACAACACTCCAAAATGGTCTATAGCGCCCATTGAGCCTAACAAACACTTTTTCGGCACTATTTACCGTCAGATCACTAAATGGACTTACAACACTCCAAAATGGTATATAGCGCACATTGAGCCTAACAAACACTTTTCGGCACTTTTTACCTTCAGATCACGAAATTGACTAACAACACTCCCAAATGTTCTATAGCGCCCATTGAGCCTAAGAAACACTTCTCGGCACTTTTTACCTCCAGATCACGAAATTGACTAACAACACTCCCAAATGCTCTATAGCGCCCATTGAGCCTAACAAACACTTTTCGGCACTTTTTACCTTCAGATCACGAAATTGACTAACAACACTCCCAAATGTTCTATAGCGCCCATTGAGCCTATGAAACACTTTTCGGCACTTTTTACCTTCAGATCACGAAATTGACTAACAACACTCCAAAATGGTCTATAGCGCCCATTGAGCCTAACAAACACTTTTTGGCACTATTTACCTTCAGATCACGAAATGGACTTCCAACACTCCCAAATGCTCTATAGCGCCCATTGAGCCTAACAAACATTTTTCGGCACTTTTTACCTTCAGATCACGAAATGGACTTCCAACACTCCCAAATGCTCTATAGCGCCTATTGAGCCTAACAAACACTTTTCTGCACTTTTTACCTTCAGATCACGAAATGGACTAACAACACTCCCAAATGCTCTATAGCGCCCATTGAGCCTAACAAACACTTTTTGGCACTATTTACGTTCAGATCACAAAATGGACTTCCAACACTCCCAAATGCTCTATAGCGCCCATTGAGCCTAACAAACACTTTTTGGCACTATTTACGTTCAGATCACGAAATGGACTTCCAACACTCCCAAATGGTCTATAGCGCCCATTGAGCCTAACAAACACTTTTCGGCACTATTTACCTTCAGATCACGAAATGGACTTACAACACTCCCAAATGGTCTATAGTGCCCATTGAGCCTAACAAACACTTTTCGGCACTTTTTACCTTCAGATCACGAAATGGACTAACAACACTCCCAAATGCTCTATAGCGCCCATTGAGCCTAACAAACATTTTTCGGCACTTTTTACCTTCAGATCACGAAATGGACTTCCAACACTCCCAAATGCTCTATAGCGCCTATTGAGCCTAACAAACACTTTTCGGCACTTTTTACCTTCAGATCACGAAATTGACTAACAACACTCCCAAATGCTCTATAGCGCCCATTGAGCCTAACAAACACTTTTCGGCACTATTTACCTTCAGATCACGAAATGGACTTACAACACTCCAAAATGGTCTATAGCGCCCATTGAGCCTAAGAAACACTTTTCGGCACTTTTTACCTTCAGATCACGAAATGGACTAACAACACTTCCAAATGCTCTATAGCGCCCATTGAGCCTAACAAACACTTTTCGGCTCTTTTTACCTTCAGATCACGAAATGGACTTACTACACTCCAAAATGGTCTATAGCGCCCATTAAGCCTAACAAACACTTTTCGGCACTTTTTACCTTCAGATCACGAAATTGAGTAACAACACTCCCAAATGCTCTATAGCGCCCATTGAGCCTAACAAACACTTTTTGGCACTATTTACGTTCAGATCACAAAATGGACTTCCAACACTCCCAAATGCTCTATAGCGCCCATTGAGCCTAACAAACACTTTTTGGCACTATTTACGTTCAGATCACGAAATGGACTTCCAACACTCCCAAATGGTCTATAGCGCCCATTGAGCCTAACAAACACTTTTCGGCACTATTTACCTTCAGATCACGAAATGGACTTACAACACTCCAAAATGGTCTATAGTGCCCATTGAGCCTAACAAACACTTTTCGGCACTTTTTACCTTCAGATCACGAAATGGACTAACAACACTCCCAAATGCTCTATAGCGCCCATTGAGCCTAACAAACACTTTTCGGCACTTTTTACCTTCAGATCACCAAATGGACTAACAACACTCCCAAATGCTCTATAGCGCCCATTGAGCCTAACAAACACTTTTCGGCACTTTTTACCTTCAGATCACGAAATGGACTAACAACACTCCCAAATGCTCTATAGCGCCCATTGAGCCTAACAAACACTTTTCGGCACTTTTTACCTTCAGATCACGAAATGGACTTACTACACTCCAAAATGGTCTATAGCGCCCATTGAGCCTAACAAACACTTTTCGGCACTTTTTACCTTCAGATCACGAAATTGACTAACAACACTCCCAAATGCTCTATAGCGCCAATTGAGCCTAACAAACACTTTTCGGCACTTTTTACCTTCAGATCACGTAATTGACTAACAACACTCCCAAATGCTCTATAGCGCCAATTGAGCCTAACAAACACTTTTTGGCACTATTTACCTTCAGATCACGAAATGGACTTCCAACACTCCCAAATGCTCTATAGCGCCCATTGAGCCTAAAAAAAAAATTTCGGCACTTTTTACCTTCAGATCACGAAATGGACTTCCAACACTCCCAAATGCTCTATAGCGCCTATTGAGCCTAACAAACACTTTTCGGCACTTTTTACCTTCAGATCACGAAATGGACTAACAACACTCCCAAATGCTCTATAGCGCCCATTGAGCCTAACAAACACTTTTTGGCACTATTTACGTTCAGATCACAAAATGGACTTCCAACACTCCCAAATGCTCTATAGCGCCCATTGAGCCTAACAAACACTTTTTGGCACTATTTACGTTCAGATCACGAAATGGACTTCCAACACTCCCAAATGGTCTATAGCGCCCATTGAGCCTAACAAACACTTTTCGGCACTATTTACCTTCAGATCACGAAATGGACTTACAACACTCCCAAATGGTCTATAGTGCCCATTGAGCCTAACAAACACTTTTCGGCACTTTTTACCTTCAGATCACGAAATGGACTTCCAACACTCCCAAATGCTCTATAGCGCCCATTGAGCCTAACAAACATTTTTCGGCACTTTTTACCTTCAGATCACGAAATTGACTAACAACACTCCCAAATGCTCTATAGCGCCCATTGAGCCTAAGAAACACTTTTCGGCACTTTTTACCTTCAGATCACGAAATTGACTAACAACACTTCCAAATGCTCTATAGAGCCCATTGAGCCTAACAAACACTTTTCGGCACTATTTACCTTCAGATCACAAAATTGACTTACAACACTCCCAAATGCTCTATAGCGCCCATTGAGCCTAACAAACACTTTTCGGCACTATTTACCTTCAGATCACGAAATGGACTAACAACACTCCCAAATGCTCTATAGCGCCCATTGAGCCTAACAAACACTTTTCGGCACTTTTTACATTCAGATCACCAAATGGACTAACAACACTCCCAAATGCTCTATATCGCCCATTGAGCCTAACAAACACTTTTCGGCACTTTTTACCTTCAGATCACGAAATTGACTAACAACACTCCCAAATGCTCTATAGCGCCCATTGAGCCTAACAAACACTTTTCGGCACTTTTTACCTTCAGATCACGAAATGGACTAACAACACTCCCAAATGCTCTATAGCGCCCATTGAGCTTAACAAACACTTTTCGGCACTTTTTACCTTCAGATCACGAAATGGACTAACAACACTCCCAAATGCGCTATAGCGCCCATTGAGACTAACAAACACTTTTTGGCACTATTTACCTTCAGATCACGAAATGGACTTCCAACACTCCCAAATGCTCTATAGCGCCCATTGAGCCTAACAAACATTTTTCGGCACTTTTTACCTTCAGATCACGAAATTGACTAACAACACTCCCAAATGCTCTATAGCGCCCATTGAGCCTAAGAAACACTTTTCGGCACTTTTTACCTTCAGATCACGAAATTGACTAACAACACTTCCAAATGCTCTATAGAGCCCATTGAGCCTAACAAACACTTTTCGGCACTATTTACCTTCAGATCACAAAATTGACTTACAACACTCCCAAATGCTCTATAGCGCCCATTGAGCCTAACAAACACTTTTCGGCACTTTTCACCTTCAGATCACGAAATTGACTAACAACACTCCCAAATGTTCTATAGCGCCCATTGAGCCTATGAAACACTTTTCGGCACTTTTTACCTTCAGATCACGAAATTGACTAACAACACTCCAAAATGGTCTATAGCGCCCATTGAGCCTAACAAACACTTTTCGGCACTATTTACCGTCAGATCACTAAATGGACTTACAACACTCCAAACTGGTATATAGCGCACATTGAGCCTAACAAACACTTTTCGGCACTTTTTACCTTCAGATCACGAAATTGACTAACAACACTCCCAAATGTTCTATAGCGCCCATTGAGCCTAAGAAACACTTCTCGGCACTTTTTACCTCCAGATCACGAAATTGACTAACAACACTCCCAAATGCTCTATAGCGCCCATTGAGCCTAACAAACACTTTTCGGCACTATTTACCTTCAGATCACGAAATGGACTTACAACACTCCAAAATGGTCTATAGCGCCCATTGAGCCTAAGAAACACTTTTCGGCACTTTTTACCTTCAGATCACGAAATGGACTAACAACACTTCCAAATGCTCTATAGCGCCCATTGAGCCTAACAAACACTTTTCGGCTCTTTTTACCTTCAGATCACGAAATGGACTTACTACACTCCAAAATGGTCTATAGCGCCCATTAAGCCTAACAAACACTTTTCGGCACTTTTTACCTTCAGATCACGAAATTGAGTAACAACACTCCCAAATGCTCTATAGCGCCCATTGAGCCTAACAAACACTTTTTGGCACTATTTACGTTCAGATCACAAAATGGACTTCCAACACTCCCAAATGCTCTATAGTGCCCATTGAGCCTAACAAACACTTTTTGGCACTATTTACGTTCAGATCACGAAATGGACTTCCAACACTCCCAAATGGTCTATAGCGCCCATTGAGCCTAACAAACACTTTTCGGCACTATTTACCTTCAGATCACGAAATGGACTTACAACACTCCAAAATGGTCTATAGTGCCCATTGAGCCTAACAAACACTTTTCGGCACTTTTTACCTTCAGATCACGAAATGGACTAACAACACTCCCAAATGCTCTATAGCGCCCATTGAGCCTAACAAACACTTTTCGGCACTTTTTACCTTCAGATCACCAAATGGACTAACAACACTCCCAAATGCTCTATAGCGCCCATTGAGCCTAACAAACACTTTTCGGCACTTTTTACCTTCAGATCACGAAATGGACTAACAACACTCCCAAATGCTCTATAGCGCCCATTGAGCCTAACAAACACTTTTCGGCACTTTTTACCTTCAGATCACGAAATGGACTTACTACACTCCAAAATGGTCTATAGCGCCCATTGAGCCTAACAAACACTTTTCGGCACTTTTTACCTTCAGATCACGAAATTGACTAACAACACTCCCAAATGCTCTATAGCGCCAATTGAGCCTAACAAACACTTTTCGGCACTTTTTACCTTCAGATCACGTAATTGACTAACAACACTCCCAAATGCTCTATAGCGCCAATTGAGCCTAACAAACACTTTTTGGCACTATTTACCTTCAGATCACGAAATGGACTTCCAACACTCCCAAATGCTCTATAGCGCCTATTGAGCCTAACAAACACTTTTCGGCACTTTTTACCTTCAGATCACGAAATGGACTAACAACACTCCCAAATGCTCTATAGCGCCCATTGAGCCTAACAAACACTTTTTGGCACTATTTACGTTCAGATCACAAAATGGACTTCCAACACTCCCAAATGCTCTATAGCGCCCATTGAGCCTAACAAACACTTTTTGGCACTATTTACGTTCAGATCACGAAATGGACTTCCAACACTCCCAAATGGTCTATAGCGCCCATTGAGCCTAACAAACACTTTTCGGCACTATTTACCTTCAGATCACGAAATGGACTTACAACACTCCCAAATGGTCTATAGTGCCCATTGAGCCTAACAAACACTTTTCGGCACTTTTTACCTTCAGATCACAAAATGGACTTCCAACACTCCCAAATGCTCTATAGCGCCCATTGAGCCTAACAAACATTTTTCGGCACTTTTTACCTTCAGATCACGAAATTGACTAACAACACTCCCAAATGCTCTATAGCGCCCATTGAGCCTAAGAAACACTTTTCGGCACTTTTTACCTTCAGATCACGAAATTGACTAACAACACTTCCAAATGCTCTATAGAGCCCATTGAGCCTAACAAACACTTTTCGGCACTATTTACCTTCAGATCACTAAATTGACTTACAACACTCCCAAATGCTCTATAGCGCCCATTGAGCCTAACAAACACTTTTCGGCACTATTTACCTTCAGATCACGAAATGGACTAACAACACTCCCAAATGCTCTATAGCGCCCATTGAGCCTAACAAACACTTTTCGGCACTTTTTACATTCAGATCACCAAATGGACTAACAACACTCCCAAATGCTCTATATCGCCCATTGAGCCTAACAAACACTTTTCGGCACTTTTTACCTTCAGATCACGAAATTGACTAACAACACTCCCAAATGCTCTATAGCGCCCATTGAGCCTAACAAACACTTTTCGGCACTTTTTACCTTCAGATCACGAAATGGACTAACAACACTCCCAAATGCGCTATAGCGCCCATTGAGACTAACAAACACTTTTTGGCACTATTTACCTTCAGATCACGAAATGGACTTCCAACACTCCCAAATGCTCTATAGCGCCCATTGAGCCTAACAAACATTTTTCGGCACTTTTTACCTTCAGATCACGAAATTGACTAACAACACTCCCAAATGCTCTATAGCGCCCATTGAGCCTAAGAAACACTTTTCGGCACTTTTTACCTTCAGATCACGAAATTGACTAACAACACTTCCAAATGCTCTATAGAGCCCATTGAGCCTAACAAACACTTTTCGGCACTATTTACCTTCAGATCACAAAATTGACTTACAACACTCCCAAATGCTCTATAGCGCCCATTGAGCCTAACAAACACTTTTCGGCACTATTTACCTTCAGTTCACAAAATGGACTTACAGCACTCCCAAATGCTCTATAGCGCCCATTGAGCCTAACAAACACTTTTCGGCACTTTTCACCTTCAGATCACGAAATTGACTAACAACACTCCCAAATGTTCTATAGCGCCCATTGAGCCTATGAAACACTTTTCGGCACTTTTTACCTTCAGATCACGAAATTGACTAACAACACTCCAAAATGGTCTATAGCGCCCATTGAGCCTAACAAACACTTTTCGGCACTATTTACCGTCAGATCACTAAATGGACTTACAACACTCCAAACTGGTATATAGCGCACATTGAGCCTAACAAACACTTTTCGGCACTTTTTACCTTCAGATCACGAAATTGACTAACAACACTCCCAAATGTTCTATAGCGCCCATTGAGCCTAAGAAACACTTCTCGGCACTTTTTACCTCCAGATCACGAAATTGACTAACAACACTCCCAAATGCTCTATAGCGCCCATTGAGCCTAACAAACACTTTTCGGCACTTTTTACCTTCAGATCACGAAATTGACTAACAACACTCCCAAATGTTCTATAGCGCCCATTGAGCCTATGAAACACTTTTCGGCACTTTTTACCTTCAGATCACGAAATTGACTAACAACACTCCAAAATGGTCTATAGCGCCCATTGAGCCTAACAAACACTTTTCGGCACTATTTACCGTCAGATCACTAAATGGACTTACAACACTCCAAAATGGTATATAGCGCACATTGAGCCTAACAAACACTTTTCGGCACTTTTTACCTTCAGATCACGAAATTGACTAACAACACTCCCAAATGTTCTATAGCGCCCATTGAGCCTAAGAAACACTTCTCGGCACTTTTTACCTCCAGATCACGAAATTGACTAACAACACTCCCAAATGCTCAATAGCGCCCATTGAGCCTAACAAACACTTTTCGGCACTTTTTACCTTCAGATCACGAAATTGACTAACAACACTCCCAAATGTTCTATAGCGCCCATTGAGCCTAACAAACACTTTTCGGCACTATTCACCGTCAGATCACGAAATGGACTTACTACACTCCAAAATGGTCTATAGCGCCCATTGAGCCTAACAAACACTTTTCGGCACTTTTTACCTTCAGATCACGAAATGGACTAACAACACTCCCAAATGCTCTATAGCGCCCATTAAGCCTAACAAACACTTTTCGGCACTTTTTACCTTCAGATCACGAAATGGACTAACAACACTCCCAAATGCTCTATAGCGCCCATTGAGCCTAACAAACACTTTTCGGCACTTTTTACCTTCAGATCACGAAATGGACTTACAACACTCCAAAATGGTCTATAGCGCCCATTGAGCATCAGAAACACTTTTCGGCACTATTTACCTTCAGATCACGAAATTGACTAACAACACTCCCAAATGTTCTATAGCGCCCATTGAGCCTATGAAACACTTTTCGGCACTTTTTACCTTCAGATCACGAAATTGACTAACAACACTCCAAAATGGACTATAGCGCCCATTGAGCCTAACAAACACTTTTCGGCACTATTTACCGTCAGATCACTAAATGGACTTACAACACTCCAAAATGGTATATAGCGCACATTGAGCCTAACAAACACTTTTCGGCACTTTTTACCTTCAGATCACGAAATTGACTAACAACACTCCCAAATGTTCTATAGCGCCCATTGAGCCTAAGAAACACTTCTCGGCACTTTTTACCTCCAGATCACGAAATTGACTAACAACACTCCCAAATGCTCTATAGCGCCCATTGAGCCTAACAAACACTTTTCGGCACTTTTTAACTTCAGATCACGAAATTGACTAACAACACTCCCAAATGCTCTATAGCGCCCATTGAGCCTAACAAACACTTTTTGGCACTTTTTACCTTCAGATCACGAAATGGACTTCCAACACTCCCAAATGTTCTATAGCGCCCATTGAGCCTATGAAACACTTTTCGGCACTTTTTACCTTCAGATCACGAAATTGACTAACAACACTCCCAAATGCTCTATAGCGCCCATTGAGCCTAACAAACACTTTTCGGCACTTTTTACATTCAGATCACCAAATGGACTAACAACACTCCCAAATGCTCTATATCGCCCATTGAGCCTAACAAACACTTTTCGGCACTTTTTACCTTCAGATCACGAAATTGACTAACAACACTCCCAAATGCTCTATAGCGCCCATTGAGCCTAACAAACACTTTTCGGCACTTTTTACCTTCAGATCACGAAATGGACTAACAACACTCCCAAATGCTCTATAGCGCCCATTGAGCTTAACAAACACTTTTCGGCACTTTTTACCTTCAGATCACGAAATGGACTAACAACACTCCCAAATGCGCTATTATAGCGCCCATTGAGACTAACAAACACTTTTTGGCACTATTTACCTTCAGATCACGAAATGGACTTCCAACACTCCAAAATGCTCTATAGCGCCCATTGAGCCTAACAAACATTTTTCGGCACTTTTTACCTTCAGATCACGAAATTGACTAACAACACTCCCAAATGCTCTATAGCGCCCATTGAGCCTAAGAAACACTTTTCGGCACTTTTTACCTTCAGATCACGAAATTGACTAACAACACTTCCAAATGCTCTATAGAGCCCATTGAGCCTAACAAACACTTTTCGGCACTATTTACCTTCAGATCACAAAATTGACTTACAACACTCCCAAATGCTCTATAGCGCCCATTGATCCTAACAAACACTTTTCGGCACTATTTACCTTCAGTTCACAAAATGGACTTACAGCACTCCCAAATGCTCTATAGCGCCCATTGAGCCTAACAAACACTTTTCGGCACTTTTCACCTTCAGATCACGAAATTGACTAACAACACTCCCAAATGTTCTATAGCGCCCATTGAGCCTATGAAACACTTTTCGGCACTTTTTACCTTCAGATCACGAAATTGACTAACAACACTCCAAAATGGTCTATAGCGCCCATTGAGCCTAACAAACACTTTTCGGCACTATTTACCGTCAGATCACTAAATGGACTTACAACACTCCAAACTGGTATATAGCGCACATTGAGCCTAACAAACACTTTTCGGCACTTTTTACCTTCAGATCACGAAATTGACTAACAACACTCCCAAATGTTCTATAGCGCCCATTGAGCCTAAGAAACACTTCTCGGCACTTTTTACCTCCAGATCACGAAATTGACTAACAACACTCCCAAATGCTCTATAGCGCCCATTGAGCCTAACAAACACTTTTCGGCACTATTTACCTTCAGATCACGAAATGGACTTACAACACTCCAAAATGGTCTATAGCGCCCATTGAGCCTAAGAAACACTTTTCGGCACTTTTTACCTTCAGATCACGAAATGGACTAACAACACTTCCAAATGCTCTATAGCGCCCATTGAGCCTAACAAACACTTTTCGGCTCTTTTTACCTTCAGATCACGAAATGGACTTACTACACTCCAAAATGGTCTATAGCGCCCATTAAGCCTAACAAACACTTTTTGGCACTTTTTACCTTCAGATCACGAAATTGAGTAACAACACTCCCAAATGCTCTATAGCGCCCATTGAGCCTAACAAACACTTTTTGGCACTATTTACGTTCAGATCACAAAATGGACTTCCAACACTCCCAAATGCTCTATAGCGCCCATTGAGCCTAACAAACACTTTTTGGCACTATTTACGTTCAGATCACGAAATGGACTTCCAACACTCCCAAATGGTCTATAGCGCCCATTGAGCCTAACAAACACTTTTCGGCACTATTTACCTTCAGATCACGAAATGGACTTACAACACTCCAAAATGGTCTATAGTGCCCATTGAGCCTAACAAACACTTTTCGGCACTTTTTACCTTCAGATCACGAAATGGACTAACAACACTCCCAAATGCTCTATAGCGCCCATTGAGCCTAACAAACACTTTTCGGCACTTTTTACCTTCAGATCACCAAATGGACTAACAACACTCCCAAATGCTCTATAGCGCCCATTGAGCCTAACAAACACTTTTCGGCACTTTTTACCTTCAGATCACGAAATGGACTAACAACACTCCCAAATGCTCTATAGCGCCCATTGAGCCTAACAAACACTTTTCGGCACTTTTTACCTTCAGATCACGAAATGGACTTACTACACTCCAAAATGGTCTATAGCGCCCATTGAGCCTAACAAACACTTTTCGGCACTTTTTACCTTCAGATCACGAAATTGACTAACAACACTCCCAAATGCTCTATAGCGCCAATTGAGCCTAACAAACACTTTTCGGCACTTTTTACCTTCAGATCACGTAATTGACTAACAACACTCCCAAATGCTCTATAGCGCCAATTGAGCCTAACAAACACTTTTTGGCACTATTTACCTTCAGATCACGAAATGGACTTCCAACACTCCCAAATGCTCTATAGCGCCTATTGAGCCTAACAAACACTTTTCGGCACTTTTTACCTTCAGATCACGAAATGGACTAACAACACTCCCAAATGCTCTATAGCGCCCATTGAGCCTAACAAACACTTTTTGGCACTATTTACGTTCAGATCACAAAATGGACTTCCAACACTCCCAAATGCTCTATAGCGCCCATTGAGCCTAACAAACACTTTTTGGCACTATTTACGTTCAGATCACGAAATGGACTTCCAACACTCCCAAATGGTCTATAGCGCCCATTGAGCCTAACAAACACTTTTCGGCACTATTTACCTTCAGATCACGAAATGGACTTACAACACTCCCAAATGGTCTATAGTGCCCATTGAGCCTAACAAACACTTTTCGGCACTTTTTACCTTCAGATCACGAAATGGACTTCCAACACTCCCAAATGCTCTATAGCGCCCATTGAGCCTAACAAACATTTTTCGGCACTTTTTACCTTCAGATCACGAAATTGACTAACAACACTCCCAAATGCTCTATAGCGCCCATTGAGCCTAAGAAACACTTTTCGGCACTTTTTACCTTCAGATCACGAAATTGACTAACAACACTTCCAAATGCTCTATAGAGCCCATTGAGCCTAACAAACACTTTTCGGCACTATTTACCTTCAGATCACAAAATTGACTTACAACACTCCCAAATGCTCTATAGCGCCCATTGAGCCTAACAAACACTTTTCGGCACTATTTACCTTCAGATCACGAAATGGACTAACAACACTCCCAAATGCTCTATAGCGCCCATTGAGCCTAACAAACACTTTTCGGCACTTTTTACATTCAGATCACCAAATGGACTAACAACACTCCCAAATGCTCTATATCGCCCATTGAGCCTAACAAACACTTTTCGGCACTTTTTACCTTCAGATCACGAAATTGACTAACAACACTCCCAAATGCTCTATAGCGCCCATTGAGCCTAACAAACACTTTTCGGCACTTTTTACCTTCAGATCACGAAATGGACTAACAACACTCCCAAATGCTCTATAGCGCCCATTGAGCCTAACAAACATTTTTCGGCACTTTTTACCTTCAGATCACGAAATTGACTAACAACACTCCCAAATGCTCTATAGCGCCCATTGAGCCTAAGAAACACTTTTCGGCACTTTTTACCTTCAGATCACGAAATTGACTAACAACACTTCCAAATGCTCTATAGAGCCCATTGAGCCTAACAAACACTTTTCGGCACTATTTACCTTCAGATCACAAAATTGACTTACAACACTCCCAAATGCTCTATAGCGCCCATTGAGCCTAACAAACACTTTTCGGCACTATTTACCTTCAGTTCACAAAATGGACTTACAGCACTCCCAAATGCTCTATAGCGCCCATTGAGCCTAACAAACACTTTTCGGCACTTTTCACCTTCAGATCACGAAATTGACTAACAACACTCCCAAATGTTCTATAGCGCCCATTGAGCCTATGAAACACTTTTCGGCACTTTTTACCTTCAGATCACGAAATTGACTAACAACACTCCAAAATGGTCTATAGCGCCCATTGAGCCTAACAAACACTTTTCGGCACTATTTACCGTCAGATCACTAAATGGACTTACAACACTCCAAACTGGTATATAGCGCACATTGAGCCTAACAAACACTTTTCGGCACTTTTTACCTTCAGATCACGAAATTGACTAACAACACTCCCAAATGTTCTATAGCGCCCATTGAGCCTAAGAAACACTTCTCGGCACTTTTTACCTCCAGATCACGAAATTGACTAACAACACTCCCAAATGCTCTATAGCGCCCATTGAGCCTAACAAACACTTTTCGGCACTTTTTACCTTCAGATCACGAAATTGACTAACAACACTCCCAAATGTTCTATAGCGCCCATTGAGCCTATGAAACACTTTTCGGCACTTTTTACCTTCAGATCACGAAATTGACTAACAACACTCCAAAATGGTCTATAGCGCCCATTGAGCCTAACAAACACTTTTCGGCACTATTTACCGTCAGATCACTAAATGGACTTACAACACTCCAAAATGGTATATAGCGCACATTGAGCCTAACAAACACTTTTCGGCACTTTTTACCTTCAGATCACGAAATTGACTAACAACACTCCCAAATGTTCTATAGCGCCCATTGAGCCTAAGAAACACTTCTCGGCACTTTTTACCTCCAGATCACGAAATTGACTAACAACACTCCCAAATGCTCAATAGCGCCCATTGAGCCTAACAAACACTTTTCGGCACTTTTTACCTTCAGATCACGAAATTGACTAACAACACTCCCAAATGTTCTATAGCGCCCATTGAGCCTAACAAACACTTTTCGGCACTATTCACCGTCAGATCACGAAATGGACTTACTACACTCCAAAATGGTCTATAGCGCCCATTGAGCCTAACAAACACTTTTCGGCACTTTTTACCTTCAGATCACGAAATGGACTAACAACACTCCCAAATGCTCTATAGCGCCCATTAAGCCTAACAAACACTTTTCGGCACTTTTTACCTTCAGATCACGAAATGGACTAACAACACTCCCAAATGCTCTATAGCGCCCATTGAGCCTAACAAACACTTTTCGGCACTTTTTACCTTCAGATCACGAAATGGACTTACAACACTCCAAAATGGTCTATAGCGCCCATTGAGCATCAGAAACACTTTTCGGCACTATTTACCTTCAGATCACGAAATTGACTAACAACACTCCCAAATGTTCTATAGCGCCCATTGAGCCTATGAAACACTTTTCGGCACTTTTTACCTTCAGATCACGAAATTGACTAACAACACTCCAAAATGGACTATAGCGCCCATTGAGCCTAACAAACACTTTTCGGCACTATTTACCGTCAGATCACTAAATGGACTTACAACACTCCAAAATGGTATATAGCGCACATTGAGCCTAACAAACACTTTTCGGCACTTTTTACCTTCAGATCACGAAATTGACTAACAACACTCCCAAATGTTCTATAGCGCCCATTGAGCCTAAGAAACACTTCTCGGCACTTTTTACCTCCAGATCACGAAATTGACTAACAACACTCCCAAATGCTCTATAGCGCCCATTGAGCCTAACAAACACTTTTCGGCACTTTTTAACTTCAGATCACGAAATTGACTAACAACACTCCCAAATGCTCTATAGCGCCCATTGAGCCTAACAAACACTTTTTGGCACTTTTTACCTTCAGATCACGAAATGGACTTCCAACACTCCCAAATGTTCTATAGCGCCCATTGAGCCTATGAAACACTTTTCGGCACTTTTTACCTTCAGATCACGAAATTGACTAACAACACTCCCAAATGTTCTATAGCGCCCATTGAGCCTATGAAACACTTTTCGGCACTTTTTACCTTCAGATCACGAAATTGACTAACAACACTCCAAAATGGTCTATAGCGCCCATTGAGCCTAACAAACACTTTTCGGCACTATTTACCGTCAGATCACTAAATGGACTTACAACACTCCAAAATGGTATATAGCGCACATTGAGCCTAACAAACACTTTTCGGCACTTTTTACCTTCAGATCACGAAATTGACTAACAACACTCCCAAATGTTCTATAGCGCCCATTGAGCCTAAGAAACACTTCTCGGCACTTTTTACCTCCAGATCACGAAATTGACTAACAACACTCCCAAATGCTCTATAGCGCCCATTGAGCCTAACAAACACTTTTCGGCACTTTTTACCTTCAGATCACGAAATTGACTAACAACACTCCCAAATGTTCTATAGCGCCCATTGAGCCTAACAAACACTTTTCGGCACTATTCACCGTCAGATCACGAAATGGACTTACTACACTCCAAAATGGTCTATAGCGCCCATTGAGCCTAACAAACACTTTTCGGCACTTTTTACCTTCAGATCACGAAATGGACTAACAACACTCCCAAATGCTCTATAGCGCCCATTAAGCCTAACAAACACTTTTCGGCACTTTTTACCTTCAGATCACGAAATGGACTAACAACACTCCCAAATGCTCTATAGCGCCCATTGAGCCTAACAAACACTTTTCGGCACTTTTTACCTTCAGATCACGAAATGGACTTACAACACTCCAAAATGGTCTATAGCGCCCATTGAGCATCAGAAACACTTTTCGGCACTATTTACCTTCAGATCACGAAATTGACTAACAACACTCACAAATGTTCTATAGCGCCCATTGAGCCTATGAAACACTTTTCGGCACTTTTTACCTTCAGATCACGAAATTGACTAACAACACTCCAAAATGGTCTATAGCGCCCATTGAGCCTAACAAACACTTTTCGGCACTATTTACCGTCAGATCACTAAATGGACTTACAACACTCCAAAATGGTATATAGCGCACATTGAGCCTAACAAACACTTTTCGGCACTTTTTACCTTCAGATCACGAAATTGACTAACAACACTCCCAAATGTTCTATAGCGCCCATTGAGCCTAAGAAACACTTCTCGGCACTTTTTACCTCCAGATCACGAAATTGACTAACAACACTCCCAAATGCTCTATAGCGCCCATTGAGCCTAACAAACACTTTTCGGCACTTTTTACCTTCAGATCACGAAATTGACTAACAACACTCCCAAATGTTCTATAGCGCCCATTGAGCCTAACAAACACTTTTCGGCACTATTCACCGTCAGATCACGAAATGGACTTACTACACTCCAAAATGGTCTATAGCGCCCATTGAGCCTAACAAACACTTTTCGGCACTTTTTACCTTCAGATCACGAAATGGACTAACAACACTCCCAAATGCTCTATAGCGCCCATTAAGCCTAACAAACACTTTTCGGCACTTTTTACCTTCAGATCACGAAATGGACTAACAACACTCCCAAATGCTCTATAGCGCCCATTGAGCCTAACAAACACTTTTCGGCACTTTTTACCTTCAGATCACGAAATGGACTTACAACACTCCAAAATGGTCTATAGCGCCCATTGAGCATCAGAAACACTTTTCGGCACTATTTACCTTCAGATCACGAAATTGACTAACAACACTCCCAAATGTTCTATAGCGCCCATTGAGCCTATGAAACACTTTTCGGCACTTTTTACCTTCAGATCACGAAATTGACTAACAACACTCCAAAATGGACTATAGCGCCCATTGAGCCTAACAAACACTTTTCGGCACTATTTACCGTCAGATCACTAAATGGACTTACAACACTCCAAAATGGTATATAGCGCACATTGAGCCTAACAAACACTTTTCGGCACTTTTTACCTTCAGATCACGAAATTGACTAACAACACTCCCAAATGTTCTATAGCGCCCATTGAGCCTAAGAAACACTTTTCGGCACTTTTTACCTTCAGATCACGAAATGGACTTCCAACACTCCCAAATGCTCTATAGCGCCCATTGAGCCTAACAAACACTTTTCGGCACTATTTACCTTCAGTTCACAAAATGGACTTACAGCACTCCCAAATGCTCTATAGCGCCCATTGAGCCTAACAAACACTTTTCGGCACTTTTTACCTTCAGATCACGAAATTGACTAACAACACTCCCAAATGTTCTATAGCGCCCATTGAGCCTAACAAACACTTTTCGGCACTATTTACCGTCAGATCACTAAATGGACTTACAACACTCCAAAATGGTATATAGCGCACATTGAGCCTAAGAAACACCTTTTGGCACTATTTACCTTCAGATTACGAAATGGACTTACAACACTCCAAAATGGTCTATAGCGCCCATTGAGCCTAAGAAACACTTCTCGGCACTTTTTACCTCCAGATCTCGAAATTGACTAACAACACTCCCAAATGCTCTATAGCGCCCATTGAGCCTAACAAACACTTTTCGGCACTTTTTACCTTCAGATCACGAAATGGACTAACAACACTCCCAAATGCGCTATAGCGCCCATTGAGCCTAACAAACACTTGTTGGCACTATTTACCTTCAGATCACGAAATGGACTTCCAACACTCCCAAATGCTCTATAGCGCCCATTGAGCCTAACAAACATTTTTCGGCACTTTTTACCTTCAGATCACGAAATGGACTTCCAACACTCCCAAATGCTCTATAGCGCCCATTGAGCCTAACAAACATTTTTCGGCACTTTTTACCTTCAGATCACGAAATTGACTAACAACACTCCCAAATGCTCTATAGCGCCCATTGAGACTAACAAACACTTTTCGGCAATATTTACCTTCAGATCACGAAATGGACTTACAACACTCCAAAATGGTCTATAGCGCCCATTGAGCCTAAGAAACACTTTTTGGCACTTTTTACTTTCAGATCACGAAATGGACTAACAACACTCCCAAATGCTCTATAGCGCCTATGGAGCCTAACAAACACTTTTCGGCACTTTTTACCTTCAGATCACGAAATGGACTTCCAACACTCCCAAATGCTCTATAGCGCCCATTGAGCCTAACAAACATTTTTCGGCACTTTTTACCTTCAGATCACGAAATGGACTTCCAACACACCCAAATGCTCTATAGCGCCCATTGAGCCTAACAAACACTTTTTGGCACTATTTACCTTCAGATCACGAAATGGACTTACAACACTCCAAAATGGTCTATAGCGCCCATTGAGCCTAAAAAACACTTCTCGGCACTTTTTACCTCCAGATCACGAAATTGACTAACAACACTCCCAAATGCTCTATAGCGCCCATTGAGCCTAACAAACACTTTTCGGCACTTTTTACCTTCAGATCACGAAATGGACTTCCAACACTCCCAAATGCTCTATAGCGCCCATTGAGCCTAACAAACACTTTTCGGCACTATTTACCTTCAGTTCACAAAATGGACTTACAGCACTCCCAAATGCTCTATAGCGCCCATTGAGCCTAACAAACACTTTTCGGCACTTTTTACCTTCAGATCACGAAATTGACTAACAACACTCCCAAATGTTCTATAGCGCCCATTGAGCCTATGAAACACTTTTCGGCACTTTTTACCTTCAGATCACGAAATTGACTTACAACACTCCCAAATGGTCTATAGTGCCCATTGAGACTAACAAACACTTTTCGGCACTTTTTACCTTCAGATCACGAAATTGACTAACAACACTCCCAAATGCTCTATAGCGCCCATTGAGCCTAACAAACACTTTTCGGCACTTTTTACCTTCAGATCACGAAATGGACTAACAACACTCCCAAATGCTCTATAGCGCCCATTAAGCCTAACAAACACTTTTCGGCACTTTTTACCTTCAGATCACGAAATGGACTAACAACACTCCCAAATGCTCTATAGCGCCCATTGAGCCTAACAAACACTTTTCGGCACTTTTTACCTTCAGATCACGAAATGGACTTACAACACTCCAAAATGGTCTATAGCGCCCATTGAGCATCAGAAACACTTTTCGGCACTATTTACCTTCAGATCACGAAATTGACTAACAACACTCCCAAATGTTCTATAGCGCCCATTGAGCCTATGAAACACTTTTCGGCACTTTTTACCTTCAGATCACGAAATTGACTAACAACACTCCAAAATGGACTATAGCGCCCATTGAGCCTAACAAACACTTTTCGGCACTATTTACCGTCAGATCACTAAATGGACTTACAACACTCCAAAATGGTATATAGCGCACATTGAGCCTAACAAACACTTTTCGGCACTATTTACCTTCAGTTCACAAAATGGACTTACAGCACTCCCAAATGCTCTATAGCGCCCATTGAGCCTAACAAACACTTTTCGGCACTTTTTACCTTCAGATCACGAAATTGACTAACAACACTCCCAAATGTTCTATAGCGCCCATTGAGCCTAACAAACACTTTTCGGCACTATTTACCGTCAGATCACTAAATGGACTTACAACACTCCAAAATGGTATATAGCGCACATTGAGCCTAAGAAACACCTTTTGGCACTATTTACCTTCAGATTACGAAATGGACTTACAACACTCCAAAATGGTCTATAGCGCCCATTGAGCCTAAGAAACACTTCTCGGCACTTTTTACCTCCAGATCTCGAAATTGACTAACAACACTCCCAAATGCTCTATAGCGCCCATTGAGCCTAACAAACACTTTTCGGCACTTTTTACCTTCAGATCACGAAATGGACTAACAACACTCCCAAATGCGCTATAGCGCCCATTGAGCCTAACAAACACTTGTTGGCACTATTTACCTTCAGATCACGAAATGGACTTCCAACACTCCCAAATGCTCTATAGCGCCCATTGAGCCTAACAAACATTTTTCGGCACTTTTTACCTTCAGATCACGAAATGGACTTCCAACACTCCCAAATGCTCTATAGCGCCCATTGAGCCTAACAAACATTTTTCGGCACTTTTTACCTTCAGATCACGAAATTGACTAACAACACTCCCAAATGCTCTATAGCGCCCATTGAGACTAACAAACACTTTTCGGCAATATTTACCTTCAGATCACGAAATGGACTTACAACACTCCAAAATGGTCTATAGCGCCCATTGAGCCTAAGAAACACTTTTTGGCACTTTTTACTTTCAGATCACGAAATGGACTAACAACACTCCCAAATGCTCTATAGCGCCTATGGAGCCTAACAAACACTTTTCGGCACTTTTTACCTTCAGATCACGAAATGGACTTCCAACACTCCCAAATGCTCTATAGCGCCCATTGAGCCTAACAAACATTTTTCGGCACTTTTTACCTTCAGATCACGAAATGGACTTCCAACACACCCAAATGCTCTATAGCGCCCATTGAGCCTAACAAACACTTTTTGGCACTATTTACCTTCAGATCACGAAATGGACTTACAACACTCCAAAATGGTCTATAGCGCCCATTGAGCCTAAAAAACACTTCTCGGCACTTTTTACCTCCAGATCACGAAATTGACTAACAACACTCCCAAATGCTCTATAGCGCCCATTGAGCCTAACAAACACTTTTCGGCACTTTTTACCTTCAGATCACGAAATGGACTTCCAACACTCCCAAATGCTCTATAGCGCCCATTGAGCCTAACAAACACTTTTCGGCACTATTTACCTTCAGTTCACAAAATGGACTTACAGCACTCCCAAATGCTCTATAGCGCCCATTGAGCCTAACAAACACTTTTCGGCACTTTTTACCTTCAGATCACGAAATTGACTAACAACACTCCCAAATGTTCTATAGCGCCCATTGAGCCTATGAAACACTTTTCGGCACTTTTTACCTTCAGATCACGAAATTGACTTACAACACTCCCAAATGGTCTATAGTGCCCATTGAGACTAACAAACACTTTTCGGCACTTTTTACCTTCAGATCACGAAATTGACTAACAACACTCCCAAATGCTCTATAGCGCCCATTGAGCCTAACAAACACTTTTCGGCACTATTTACCTTCAGATCACGAAATGGACTTACAACACTCCAAAATGGTCTATAGCGCCCATTGAGCCTAAGAAACACTTTTCGGCACTTTTTACCTTCAGATCACGAAATGGACTAACAACACTTCCAAATGCTCTATAGCGCCCATTGAGCCTAACAAACACTTTTCGGCTCTTTTTACCTTCAGATCACGAAATGGACTTACTACACTCCAAAATGGTCTATAGCGCCCATTAAGCCTAACAAACACTTTTCGGCACTTTTTACCTTCAGATCACGAAATTGAGTAACAACACTCCCAAATGCTCTATAGCGCCCATTGAGCCTAACAAACACTTTTTGGCACTATTTACGTTCAGATCACAAAATGGACTTCCAACACTCCCAAATGCTCTATAGCGCCCATTGAGCCTAACAAACACTTTTTGGCACTATTTACGTTCAGATCACGAAATGGACTTCCAACACTCCCAAATGGTCTATAGCGCCCATTGAGCCTAACAAACACTTTTCGGCACTATTTACCTTCAGATCACGAAATGGACTTACAACACTCCAAAATGGTCTATAGTGCCCATTGAGCCTAACAAACACTTTTCGGCACTTTTTACCTTCAGATCACGAAATGGACTAACAACACTCCCAAATGCTCTATAGCGCCCATTGAGCCTAACAAACACTTTTCGGCACTTTTTACCTTCAGATCACCAAATGGACTAACAACACTCCCAAATGCTCTATAGCGCCCATTGAGCCTAACAAACACTTTTCGGCACTTTTTACCTTCAGATCACGAAATGGACTAACAACACTCCCAAATGCTCTATAGCGCCCATTGAGCCTAACAAACACTTTTCGGCACTTTTTACCTTCAGATCACGAAATGGACTTACTACACTCCAAAATGGTCTATAGCGCCCATTGAGCCTAACAAACACTTTTCGGCACTTTTTACCTTCAGATCACGAAATTGACTAACAACACTCCCAAATGCTCTATAGCGCCAATTGAGCCTAACAAACACTTTTCGGCACTTTTTACCTTCAGATCACGTAATTGACTAACAACACTCCCAAATGCTCTATAGCGCCAATTGAGCCTAACAAACACTTTTTGGCACTATTTACCTTCAGATCACGAAATGGACTTCCAACACTCCCAAATGCTCTATAGCGCCCATTGAGCCTAAAAAAAATTTTTCGGCACTTTTTACCTTCAGATCACGAAATGGACTTCCAACACTCCCAAATGCTCTATAGCGCCTATTGAGCCTAACAAACACTTTTCGGCACTTTTTACCTTCAGATCACGAAATGGACTAACAACACTCCCAAATGCTCTATAGCGCCCATTGAGCCTAACAAACACTTTTTGGCACTATTTACGTTCAGATCACAAAATGGACTTCCAACACTCCCAAATGCTCTATAGCGCCCATTGAGCCTAACAAACACTTTTTGGCACTATTTACGTTCAGATCACGAAATGGACTTCCAACACTCCCAAATGGTCTATAGCGCCCATTGAGCCTAACAAACACTTTTCGGCACTATTTACCTTCAGATCACGAAATGGACTTACAACACTCCCAAATGGTCTATAGTGCCCATTGAGCCTAACAAACACTTTTCGGCACTTTTTACCTTCAGATCACGAAATGGACTTCCAACACTCCCAAATGCTCTATAGCGCCCATTGAGCCTAACAAACATTTTTCGGCACTTTTTACCTTCAGATCACGAAATTGACTAACAACACTCCCAAATGCTCTATAGCGCCCATTGAGCCTAAGAAACACTTTTCGGCACTTTTTACCTTCAGATCACGAAATTGACTAACAACACTTCCAAATGCTCTATAGAGCCCATTGAGCCTAACAAACACTTTTCGGCACTATTTACCTTCAGATCACAAAATTGACTTACAACACTCCCAAATGCTCTATAGCGCCCATTGAGCCTAACAAACACTTTTCGGCACTATTTACCTTCAGATCACGAAATGGACTAACAACACTCCCAAATGCTCTATAGCGCCCATTGAGCCTAACAAACACTTTTCGGCACTTTTTACATTCAGATCACCAAATGGACTAACAACACTCCCAAATGCTCTATATCGCCCATTGAGCCTAACAAACACTTTTCGGCACTTTTTACCTTCAGATCACGAAATTGACTAACAACACTCCCAAATGCTCTATAGCGCCCATTGAGCCTAACAAACACTTTTCGGCACTTTTTACCTTCAGATCACGAAATGGACTAACAACACTCCCAAATGCTCTATAGCGCCCATTGAGCTTAACAAACACTTTTCGGCACTTTTTACCTTCAGATCACGAAATGGACTAACAACACTCCCAAATGCGCTATAGCGCCCATTGAGACTAAGAAACACTTTTCGGCACTTTTTACCTTCAGATCACGAAATTGACTAACAACACTTCCAAATGCTCTATAGAGCCCATTGAGCCTAACAAACACTTTTCGGCACTATTTACCTTCAGATCACAAAATTGACTTACAACACTCCCAAATGCTCTATAGCGCCCATTGAGCCTAACAAACACTTTTCGGCACTATTTACCTTCAGATCACGAAATGGACTAACAACACTCCCAAATGCTCTATAGCGCCCATTGAGCCTAACAAACACTTTTCGGCACTTTTTACATTCAGATCACCAAATGGACTAACAACACTCCCAAATGCTCTATATCGCCCATTGAGCCTAACAAACACTTTTCGGCACTTTTTACCTTCAGATCACGAAATTGACTAACAACACTCCCAAATGCTCTATAGCGCCCATTGAGCCTAACAAACACTTTTCGGCACTTTTTACCTTCAGATCACGAAATGGACTAACAACACTCCCAAATGCTCTATAGCGCCCATTGAGCTTAACAAACACTTTTCGGCACTTTTTACCTTCAGATCACGAAATGGACTAACAACACTCCCAAATGCGCTATAGCGCCCATTGAGACTAACAAACACTTTTTGGCACTATTTACCTTCAGATCACGAAATGGACTTCCAACACTCCCAAATGCTCTATAGCGCCCATTGAGCCTAACAAACATTTTTCGGCACTTTTTACCTTCAGATCACGAAATTGACTAACAACACTCCCAAATGCTCTATAGCGCCCATTGAGCCTAAGAAACACTTTTCGGCACTTTTTACCTTCAGATCACGAAATTGACTAACAACACTTCCAAATGCTCTATAGAGCCCATTGAGCCTAACAAACACTTTTCGGCACTATTTACCTTCAGATCACAAAATTGACTTACAACACTCCCAAATGCTCTATAGCGCCCATTGAGCCTAACAAACACTTTTCGGCACTATTTACCTTCAGTTCACAAAATGGACTTACAGCACTCCCAAATGCTCTATAGCGCCCATTGAGCCTAACAAACACTTTTCGGCACTTTTCACCTTCAGATCACGAAATTGACTAACAACACTCCCAAATGTTCTATAGCGCCCATTGAGCCTATGAAACACTTTTCGGCACTTTTTACCTTCAGATCACGAAATTGACTAACAACACTCCAAAATGGTCTATAGCGCCCATTGAGCCTAACAAACACTTTTCGGCACTATTTACCGTCAGATCACTAAATGGACTTACAACACTCCAAAATGGTATATAGCGCACATTGAGCCTAACAAACACTTTTCGGCACTTTTTACCTTCAGATCACGAAATTGACTAACAACACTCCCAAATGTTCTATAGCGCCCATTGAGCCTAAGAAACACTTCTCGGCACTTTTTACCTCCAGATCACGAAATTGACTAACAACACTCCCAAATGCTCTATAGCGCCCATTGAGCCTAACAAACACTTTTCGGCACTTTTTACCTTCAGATCACGAAATTGACTAACAACACTCCCAAATGTTCTATAGCGCCCATTGAGCCTATGAAACACTTTTCGGCACTTTTTACCTTCAGATCACGAAATTGACTAACAACACTCCAAAATGGTCTATAGCGCCCATTGAGCCTAACAAACACTTTTCGGCACTATTTACCGTCAGATCACTAAATGGACTTACAACACTCCAAAATGGTATATAGCGCACATTGAGCCTAACAAACACTTTTCGGCACTTTTTACCTTCAGATCACGAAATTGACTAACAACACTCCCAAATGTTCTATAGCGCCCATTGAGCCTAAGAAACACTTCTCGGCACTTTTTACCTCCAGATCACGAAATTGACTAACAACACTCCCAAATGCTCAATAGCGCCCATTGAGCCTAACAAACACTTTTCGGCACTTTTTACCTTCAGATCACGAAATTGACTAACAACACTCCCAAATGTTCTATAGCGCCCATTGAGCCTAACAAACACTTTTCGGCACTATTCACCGTCAGATCACGAAATGGACTTACTACACTCCAAAATGGTCTATAGCGCCCATTGAGCCTAACAAACACTTTTCGGCACTTTTTACCTTCAGATCACGAAATGGACTAACAACACTCCCAAATGCTCTATAGCGCCCATTAAGCCTAACAAACACTTTTCGGCACTTTTTACCTTCAGATCACGAAATGGACTAACAACACTCCCAAATGCTCTATAGCGCCCATTGAGCCTAACAAACACTTTTCGGCACTTTTTACCTTCAGATCACGAAATGGACTTACAACACTCCAAAATGGTCTATAGCGCCCATTGAGCATCAGAAACACTTTTCGGCACTATTTACCTTCAGATCACGAAATTGACTAACAACACTCCCAAATGTTCTATAGCGCCCATTGAGCCTATGAAACACTTTTCGGCACTTTTTACCTTCAGATCACGAAATTGACTAACAACACTCCAAAATGGACTATAGCGCCCATTGAGCCTAACAAACACTTTTCGGCACTATTTACCGTCAGATCACTAAATGGACTTACAACACTCCAAAATGGTATATAGCGCACATTGAGCCTAACAAACACTTTTCGGCACTTTTTACCTTCAGATCACGAAATTGACTAACAACACTCCCAAATGTTCTATAGCGCCCATTGAGCCTAAGAAACACTTCTCGGCACTTTTTACCTCCAGATCACGAAATTGACTAACAACACTCCCAAATGCTCTATAGCGCCCATTGAGCCTAACAAACACTTTTCGGCACTTTTTAACTTCAGATCACGAAATTGACTAACAACACTCCCAAATGCTCTATAGCGCCCATTGAGCCTAACAAACACTTTTTGGCACTTTTTACCTTCAGATCACGAAATGGACTTCCAACACTCCCAAATGTTCTATAGCGCCCATTGAGCCTATGAAACACTTTTCGGCACTTTTTACCTTCAGATCACGAAATTGACTAACAACACTCCCAAATGTTCTATAGCGCCCATTGAGCCTATGAAACACTTTTCGGCACTTTTTACCTTCAGATCACGAAATTGACTAACAACACTCCAAAATGGTCTATAGCGCCCATTGAGCCTAACAAACACTTTTCGGCACTATTTACCGTCAGATCACTAAATGGACTTACAACACTCCAAAATGGTATATAGCGCACATTGAGCCTAACAAACACTTTTCGGCACTTTTTACCTTCAGATCACGAAATTGACTAACAACACTCCCAAATGTTCTATAGCGCCCATTGAGCCTAAGAAACACTTCTCGGCACTTTTTACCTCCAGATCACGAAATTGACTAACAACACTCCCAAATGCTCTATAGCGCCCATTGAGCCTAACAAACACTTTTCGGCACTTTTTACCTTCAGATCACGAAATTGACTAACAACACTCCCAAATGTTCTATAGCGCCCATTGAGCCTAACAAACACTTTTCGGCACTATTCACCGTCAGATCACGAAATGGACTTACTACACTCCAAAATGGTCTATAGCGCCCATTGAGCCTAACAAACACTTTTCGGCACTTTTTACCTTCAGATCACGAAATGGACTAACAACACTCCCAAATGCTCTATAGCGCCCATTAAGCCTAACAAACACTTTTCGGCACTTTTTACCTTCAGATCACGAAATGGACTAACAACACTCCCAAATGCTCTATAGCGCCCATTGAGCCTAACAAACACTTTTCGGCACTTTTTACCTTCAGATCACGAAATGGACTTACAACACTCCAAAATGGTCTATAGCGCCCATTGAGCATCAGAAACACTTTTCGGCACTATTTACCTTCAGATCACGAAATTGACTAACAACACTCCCAAATGTTCTATAGCGCCCATTGAGCCTATGAAACACTTTTCGGCACTTTTTACCTTCAGATCACGAAATTGACTAACAACACTCCAAAATGGACTATAGCGCCCATTGAGCCTAACAAACACTTTTCGGCACTATTTACCGTCAGATCACTAAATGGACTTACAACACTCCAAAATGGTATATAGCGCACATTGAGCCTAACAAACACTTTTCGGCACTTTTTACCTTCAGATCACGAAATTGACTAACAACACTCCCAAATGTTCTATAGCGCCCATTGAGCCTAAGAAACACTTCTCGGCACTTTTTACCTCCAGATCACGAAATTGACTAACAACACTCCCAAATGCTCTATAGCGCCCATTGAGTCTAACAAACACTTTTCGGCACTTTTTAACTTCAGATCACGAAATTGACTAACAACACTCCCAAATGCTCTATAGCGCCCATTGAGCCTAACAAACACTTTTTGGCACTTTTTACCTTCAGATCACGAAATGGACTTCCAACACTCCCAAATGTTCTATAGCGCCCATTGAGCCTATGAAACACTTTTCGGCACTTTTTACCTTCAGATCACGAAATTGACTAACAACACTCCCAAATGTTCTATAGCGCCCATTGAGCCTATGAAACACTTTTCGGCACTTTTTACCTTCAGATCACGAAATTGACTAACAACACTCCAAAATGGTCTATAGCGCCCATTGAGCCTAACAAACACTTTTCGGCACTATTTACCGTCAGATCACTAAATGGACTTACAACACTCCAAAATGGTATATAGCGCACATTGAGCCTAACAAACACTTTTCGGCACTTTTTACCTTCAGATCACGAAATTGACTAACAACACTCCCAAATGTTCTATAGCGCCCATTGAGCCTAAGAAACACTTCTCGGCACTTTTTACCTCCAGATCACGAAATTGACTAACAACACTCCCAAATGCTCTATAGCGCCCATTGAGCCTAACAAACACTTTTCGGCACTTTTTACCTTCAGATCACGAAATTGACTAACAACACTCCCAAATGTTCTATAGCGCCCATTGAGCCTAACAAACACTTTTCGGCACTATTCACCGTCAGATCACGAAATGGACTTACTACACTCCAAAATGGTCTATAGCGCCCATTGAGCCTAACAAACACTTTTCGGCACTTTTTACCTTCAGATCACGAAATGGACTAACAACACTCCCAAATGCTCTATAGCGCCCATTAAGCCTAACAAACACTTTTCGGCACTTTTTACCTTCAGATCACGAAATGGACTAACAACACTCCCAAATGCTCTATAGCGCCCATTGAGCCTAACAAACACTTTTCGGCACTTTTTACCTTCAGATCACGAAATGGACTTACAACACTCCAAAATGGTCTATAGCGCCCATTGAGCATCAGAAACACTTTTCGGCACTATTTACCTTCAGATCACGAAATTGACTAACAACACTCCAAAATGGACTATAGCGCCCATTGAGCCTAACAAACACTTTTCGGCACTATTTACCGTCAGATCACTAAATGGACTTACAACACTCCAAAATGGTATATAGCGCACATTGAGCCTAACAAACACTTTTCGGCACTTTTTACCTTCAGATCACGAAATTGACTAACAACACTCCCAAATGTTCTATAGCGCCCATTGAGCCTAAGAAACACTTCTCGGCACTTTTTACCTCCAGATCACGAAATTGACTAACAACACTCCCAAATGCTCTATAGCGCCCATTGAGCCTAACAAACACTTTTCGGCACTTTTTAACTTCAGATCACGAAATTGACTAACAACACTCCCAAATGCTCTATAGCGCCCATTGAGCCTAACAAACACTTTTTGGCACTTTTTACCTTCAGATCACGAAATGGACTTCCAACACTCCCAAATGCTCTATAGCGCCCATTGAGCCTAACAAACATTTTTCGGCACTTTTTACCTTCAGATCACGAAATTGACTAACAACACTCCCAAATGCTCTATAGCGCCCATTGAGCCTAAGAAACACTTTTCGGCACTTTTTACCTTCAGATCACGAAATTGACTAACAACACTTCCAAATGCTCTATAGAGCCCATTGAGCCTAACAAACACTTTTCGGCACTATTTACCTTCAGATCACAAAATTGACTTACAACACTCCCAAATGCTCTATAGCGCCCATTGAGCCTAACAAACACTTTTCGGCACTATTTACCTTCAGTTCACAAAATGGACTTACAGCACTCCCAAATGCTCTATAGCGCCCATTGAGCCTAACAAACACTTTTCGGCACTTTTCACCTTCAGATCACGAAATTGACTAACAACACTCCCAAATGTTCTATAGCGCCCATTGAGCCTATGAAACACTTTTCGGCACTTTTTAACTTCAGATCACGAAATTGACTAACAACACTCCAAAATGGTCTATAGCGCCCATTGAGCCTAACAAACACTTTTCGGCACTATTTACCGTCAGATCACTAAATGGACTTACAACACTCCAAAATGGTATATAGCGCACATTGAGCCTAACAAACACTTTTCGGCACTTTTTACCTTCAGATCACGAAATTGACTAACAACACTCCCAAATGTTCTATAGCGCCCATTGAGCCTAAGAAACACTTCTCGGCACTTTTTACCTCCAGATCACGAAATTGACTAACAACACTCCCAAATGCTCTATAGCGCCCATTGAGCCTAACAAACACTTTTCGGCACTTTTTACCTTCAGATCACGAAATTGACTAACAACACTCCCAAATGTTCTATAGCGCCCATTGAGCCTATGAAACACTTTTCGGCACTTTTTACCTTCAGATCACGAAATTGACTAACAACACTCCAAAATGGTCTATAGCGCCCATTGAGCCTAACAAACACTTTTCGGCACTATTTACCGTCAGATCACTAAATGGACTTACAACACTCCAAAATGGTATATAGCGCACATTGAGCCTAACAAACACTTTTCGGCACTTTTTACCTTCAGATCACGAAATTGACTAACAACACTCCCAAATGTTCTATAGCGCCCATTGAGCCTAAGAAACACTTCTCGGCACTTTTTACCTCCAGATCACGAAATTGACTAACAACACTCCCAAATGCTCTATAGCGCCCATTGAGCCTAACAAACACTTTTCGGCACTTTTTACCTTCAGATCACGAAATTGACTAACAACACTCCCAAATGTTCTATAGCGCCCATTGAGCCTAACAAACACTTTTCGGCACTATTCACCGTCAGATCACGAAATGGACTTACTACACTCCAAAATGGTCTATAGCGCCCATTGAGCCTAACAAACACTTTTCGGCACTTTTTACCTTCAGATCACGAAATGGACTAACAACACTCCCAAATGCTCTATAGCGCCCATTAAGCCTAACAAACACTTTTCGGCACTTTTTACCTTCAGATCACGAAATGGACTAACAACACTCCCAAATGCTCTATAGCGCCCATTGAGCCTAACAAACACTTTTCGGCACTTTTTACCTTCAGATCACAAAATGGACTTACAACACTCCAAAATGGTCTATAGCGCCCATTGAGCATCAGAAACACTTTTCGGCACTATTTACCTTCAGATCACGAAATTGACTAACAACACTCCCAAATGTTCTATAGCGCCCATTGAGCCTATGAAACACTTTTCGGCACTTTTTACCTTCAGATCACGAAATTGACTAACAACACTCCAAAATGGACTATAGCGCCCATTGAGCCTAACAAACACTTTTCGGCACTATTTACCGTCAGATCACTAAATGGACTTACAACACTCCAAAATGGTATATAGCGCACATTGAGCCTAACAAACACTTTTCGGCACTTTTTACCTTCAGATCACGAAATTGACTTACAACACTCCAAAATGGTCTATAGTGCCCATTGAGCCTAACAAACACTTTTCGGCACTTTTTACCTTCAGATCACGAAATGGACTAACAACACTCCCAAATGCTCTATAGCGCCCATTGAGCCTAACAAACACTTTTCGGCACTTTTTACCTTCAGATCACCAAATGGACTAACAACACTCCCAAATGCTCTATAGCGCCCATTGAGCCTAACAAACACTTTTCGGCACTTTTTACCTTCAGATCACGAAATGGACTAACAACACTCCCAAATGCTCTATAGCGCCCATTGAGCCTAACAAACACTTTTCGGCACTTTTTACCTTCAGATCACGAAATGGACTTACTACACTCCAAAATGGTCTATAGCGCCCATTGAGCCTAACAAACACTTTTCGGCACTTTTTACCTTCAGATCACGAAATTGACTAACAACACTCCCAAATGCTCTATAGCGCCAATTGAGCCTAACAAACACTTTTCGGCACTTTTTACCTTCAGATCACGTAATTGACTAACAACACTCCCAAATGCTCTATAGCGCCAATTGAGCCTAACAAACACTTTTTGGCACTATTTACCTTCAGATCACGAAATGGACTTCCAACACTCCCAAATGCTCTATAGCGCCCATTGAGCCTAAAAAAAAATTTTCGGCACTTTTTACCTTCAGATCACGAAATGGACTTCCAACACTCCCAAATGCTCTATAGCGCCTATTGAGCCTAACAAACACTTTTCGGCACTTTTTACCTTCAGATCACGAAATGGACTAACAACACTCCCAAATGCTCTATAGCGCCCATTGAGCCTAACAAACACTTTTTGGCACTATTTACGTTCAGATCACAAAATGGACTTCCAACACTCCCAAATGCTCTATAGCGCCCATTGAGCCTAACAAACACTTTTTGGCACTATTTACGTTCAGATCACGAAATGGACTTCCAACACTCCCAAATGGTCTATAGCGCCCATTGAGCCTAACAAACACTTTTCGGCACTATTTACCTTCAGATCACGAAATGGACTTACAACACTCCCAAATGGTCTATAGTGCCCATTGAGCCTAACAAACACTTTTCGGCACTTTTTACCTTCAGATCACGAAATGGACTTCCAACACTCCCAAATGCTCTATAGCGCCCATTGAGCCTAACAAACATTTTTCGGCACTTTTTACCTTCAGATCACGAAATTGACTAACAACACTCCCAAATGCTCTATAGCGCCCATTGAGCCTAAGAAACACTTTTCGGCACTTTTTACCTTCAGATCACGAAATTGACTAACAACACTTCCAAATGCTCTATAGAGCCCATTGAGCCTAACAAACACTTTTCGGCACTATTTACCTTCAGATCACAAAATTGACTTACAACACTCCCAAATGCTCTATAGCGCCCATTGAGCCTAACAAACACTTTTCGGCACTATTTACCTTCAGATCACGAAATGGACTAACAACACTCCCAAATGCTCTATAGCGCCCATTGAGCCTAACAAACACTTTTCGGCACTTTTTACATTCAGATCACCAAATGGACTAACAACACTCCCAAATGCTCTATATCGCCCATTGAGCCTAACAAACACTTTTCGGCACTTTTTACCTTCAGATCACGAAATTGACTAACAACACTCCCAAATGCTCTATAGCGCCCATTGAGCCTAACAAACACTTTTCGGCACTTTTTACCTTCAGATCACGAAATGGACTAACAACACTCCCAAATGCTCTATAGCGCCCATTGAGCTTAACAAACACTTTTCGGCACTTTTTACCTTCAGATCACGAAATGGACTAACAACACTCCCAAATGCGCTATAGCGCCCATTGAGACTAACAAACACTTTTTGGCACTATTTACCTTCAGATCACGAAATGGACTTCCAACACTCCCAAATGCTCTATAGCGCCCATTGAGCCTAACAAACATTTTTCGGCACTTTTTACCTTCAGATCACGAAATTGACTAACAACACTCCCAAATGCTCTATAGCGCCCATTGAGCCTAAGAAACACTTTTCGGCACTTTTTACCTTCAGATCACGAAATTGACTAACAACACTTCCAAATGCTCTATAGAGCCCATTGAGCCTAACAAACACTTTTCGGCACTATTTACCTTCAGATCACAAAATTGACTTACAACACTCCCAAATGCTCTATAGCGCCCATTGAGCCTAACAAACACTTTTCGGCACTATTTACCTTCAGTTCACAAAATGGACTTACAGCACTCCCAAATGCTCTATAGCGCCCATTGAGCCTAACAAACACTTTTCGGCACTTTTCACCTTCAGATCACGAAATTGACTAACAACACTCCCAAATGTTCTATAGCGCCCATTGAGCCTATGAAACACTTTTCGGCACTTTTTACCTTTAGATCACGAAATTGACTAACAACACTCCAAAATGGTCTATAGCGCCCATTGAGCCTAACAAACACTTTTCGGCACTATTTACCGTCAGATCACTAAATGGACTTACAACACTCCAAAATGGTATATAGCGCACATTGAGCCTAACAAACACTTTTCGGCACTTTTTATCTTCAGATCACGAAATTGACTAACAACACTCCCAAATGTTCTATAGCGCCCATTGAGCCTAAGAAACACTTCTCGGCACTTTTTACCTCCAGATCACGAAATTGACTAACAACACTCCCAAATGCTCTATAGCGCCCATTGAGCCTAACAAACACTTTTCGGCACTTTTTACCTTCAGATCACGAAATTGACTAACAACACTCCCAAATGTTCTATAGCGCCCATTGAGCCTATGAAACACTTTTCGGCACTTTTTACCTTCAGATCACGAAATTGACTAACAACACTCCAAAATGGTCTATAGCGCCCATTGAGCCTAACAAACACTTTTCGGCACTATTTACCGTCAGATCACTAAATGGACTTACAACACTCCAAAATGGTATATAGCGCACATTGAGCCTAACAAACACTTTTCGGCACTTTTTACCTTCAGATCACGAAATTGACTAACAACACTCCCAAATGTTCTATAGCGCCCATTGAGCCTAAGAAACACTTCTCGGCACTTTTTACCTCCAGATCACGAAATTGACTAACAACACTCCCAAATGCTCAATAGCGCCCATTGAGCCTAACAAACACTTTTCGGCACTTTTTACCTTCAGATCACGAAATTGACTAACAACACTCCCAAATGTTCTATAGCGCCCATTGAGCCTAACAAACACTTTTCGGCACTATTCACCGTCAGATCACGAAATGGACTTACTACACTCCAAAATGGTCTATAGCGCCCATTGAGCCTAACAAAAACTTTTCGGCACTTTTTACATTCAGATCACCAAATGGACTAACAACACTCCCAAATGCTCTATATCGCCCATTGAGCCTAACAAACACTTTTCGGCACTTTTTACCTTCAGATCACGAAATTGACTAACAACACTCCCAAATGCTCTATAGCGCCCATTGAGCCTAACAAACACTTTTCGGCACTTTTTACCTTCAGATCACGAAATGGACTAACAACACTCCCAAATGCTCTATAGCGCCCATTGAGCTTAACAAACACTTTTCGGCACTTTTTACCTTCAGATCACGAAATGGACTAACAACACTCCCAAATGCGCTATAGCGCCCATTGAGACTAACAAACACTTTTTGGCACTATTTACCTTCAGATCACGAAATGGACTTCCAACACTCCCAAATGCTCTATAGCGCCCATTGAGCCTAACAAACATTTTTCGGCACTTTTTACCTTCAGATCACGAAATTGACTAACAACACTCCCAAATGCTCTATAGCGCCCATTGAGCCTAAGAAACACTTTTCGGCACTTTTTACCTTCAGATCACGAAATTGACTAACAACACTTCCAAATGCTCTATAGAGCCCATTGAGCCTAACAAACACTTTTCGGCACTATTTACCTTCAGATCACAAAATTGACTTACAACACTCCCAAATGCTCTATAGCGCCCATTGAGCCTAACAAACACTTTTCGGCACTATTTACCTTCAGTTCACAAAATGGACTTACAGCACTCCCAAATGCTCTATAGCGCCCATTGAGCCTAACAAACACTTTTCGGCACTTTTCACCTTCAGATCACGAAATTGACTAACAACACTCCCAAATGTTCTATAGCGCCCATTGAGCCTATGAAACACTTTTCGGCACTTTTTACCTTCAGATCACGAAATTGACTAACAACACTCCAAAATGGTCTATAGCGCCCATTGAGCCTAACAAACACTTTTCGGCACTATTTACCGTCAGATCACTAAATGGACTTACAACACTCCAAAATGGTATATAGCGCACATTGAGCCTAACAAACACTTTTCGGCACTTTTTACCTTCAGATCACGAAATTGACTAACAACACTCCCAAATGTTCTATAGCGCCCATTGAGCCTAAGAAACACTTCTCGGCACTTTTTACCTCCAGATCACGAAATTGACTAACAACACTCCCAAATGCTCTATAGCGCCCATTGAGCCTAACAAACACTTTTCGGCACTTTTTACCTTCAGATCACGAAATTGACTAACAACACTCCCAAATGTTCTATAGCGCCCATTGAGCCTATGAAACACTTTTCGGCACTTTTTACCTTCAGATCACGAAATTGACTAACAACACTCCAAAATGGTCTATAGCGCCCATTGAGCCTAACAAACAATTTTCGGCACTATTTACCGTCAGATCACTAAATGGACTTACAACACTCCAAAATGGTATATAGCGCCCATTGAGCCTAAGAAACACTTCTCGGCACTTTTTACCTCCAGATCACGAAATTGACTAACAACACTCCCAAATGTTCTATAGCGCCCATTGAGCCTATGAAACACTTTTCGGCACTTTTTACCTTCAGATCACGAAATTGACTAACAACACTCCAAAATGGTCTATAGCGCCCATTGAGCCTAACAAACACTTTTCGGCACTATTTACCGTCAGATCACTAAATGGACTTACAACACTCCAAAATGGTATATAGCGCACATTGAGCCTAACAAACACTTTTCGGCACTTTTTACCTTCAGATCACGAAATTGACTAACAACACTCCAAAATGGTCTATAGCGCCCATTGAGCCTAACAAACACTTTTCGGCACTTTTTACCTTCAGATCACGAAATGGACTAACAACACTCCCAAATGCTCTATAGCGCCCATTAAGCCTAACAAACACTTTTCGGCACTTTTTACCTTCAGATCACGAAATGGACTAACAACACTCCCAAATGCTCTATAGCGCCCATTGAGCCTAACAAACACTTTTCGGCACTTTTTACCTTCAGATCACGAAATGGACTTACAACACTCCAAAATGGTCTATAGCGCCCATTGAGCATCAGAAACACTTTTCGGCACTATTTACCTTCAGATCACGAAATTGACTAACAACACTCCCAAATGTTCTATAGCGCCCATTGAGCCTATGAAACACTTTTCGGCACTTTTTACCTTCAGATCACGAAATTGACTAACAACACTCCAAAATGGACTATAGCGCCCATTGAGCCTAACAAACACTTTTCGGCACTATTTACCGTCAGATCACTAAATGGACTTACAACACTCCAAAATGGTATATAGCGCACATTGAGCCTAACAAACACTTTTCGGCACTTTTTACCTTCAGATCACGAAATTGACTAACAACACTCCCAAATGTTCTATAGCGCCCATTGAGCCTAAGAAACACTTCTCGGCACTTTTTACCTCCAGATCACGAAATTGACTAACAACACTCCCAAATGCTCTATAGCGCCCATTGAGCCTAACAAACACTTTTCGGCACTTTTTAACTTCAGATCACGAAATTGACTAACAACACTCCCAAATGCTCTATAGCGCCCATTGAGCCTAACAAACACTTTTTGGCACTTTTTACCTTCAGATCACGAAATGGACTTCCAACACTCCCAAATGCTCTATAGCGCCCATTGAGCCTAACAAACATTTTTCGGCACTTTTTACCTTCAGATCACGAAATTGACTAACAACACTCCCAAATGCTCTATAGCGCCCATTGAGCCTAAGAAACACTTTTCGGCACTTTTTACCTTCAGATCACGAAATTGACTAACAACACTTCCAAATGCTCTATAGAGCCCATTGAGCCTAACAAACACTTTTCGGCACTATTTACCTTCAGATCACAAAATTGACTTACAACACTCCCAAATGCTCTATAGCGCCCATTGAGCCTAACAAACACTTTTCGGCACTATTTACCTTCAGTTCACAAAATGGACTTACAGCACTCCCAAATGCTCTATAGCGCCCATTGAGCCTAACAAACACTTTTCGGCACTTTTCACCTTCAGATCACGAAATTGACTAACAACACTCCCAAATGTTCTATAGCGCCCATTGAGCCTATGAAACACTTTTCGGCACTTTTTAACTTCAGATCACGAAATTGACTAACAACACTCCAAAATGGTCTATAGCGCCCATTGAGCCTAACAAACACTTTTCGGCACTATTTACCGTCAGATCACTAAATGGACTTACAACACTCCAAAATGGTATATAGCGCACATTGAGCCTAACAAACACTTTTCGGCACTTTTTACCTTCAGATCACGAAATTGACTAACAACACTCCCAAATGTTCTATAGCGCCCATTGAGCCTAAGAAACACTTCTCGGCACTTTTTACCTCCAGATCACGAAATGGACTAACAACACTCCCAAATGTTCTATAGCGCCCATTGAGCCTATGAAACACTTTTCGGCACTTTTTACCTTCAGATCACGAAATTGACTAACAACACTCCAAAATGGTCTATAGCGCCCATTGAGCCTAACAAACACTTTTCGGCACTATTTACCGTCAGATCACTAAATGGACTTACAACACTCCAAAATGGTATATAGCGCACATTGAGCCTAACAAACACTTTTCGGCACTTTTTACCTTCAGATCACGAAATTGACTAACAACACTCCCAAATGTTCTATAGCGCCCATTGAGCCTAAGAAACACTTCTCGGCACTTTTTACCTCCAGATCACGAAATTGACTAACAACACTCCCAAATGCTCTATAGCGCCCATTGAGCCTAACAAACACTTTTCGGCACTTTTTACCTTCAGATCACGAAATTGACTAACAACACTCCCAAATGTTCTATAGCGCCCATTGAGCCTATGAAACACTTTTCGGCACTTTTTACCTTCAGATCACGAAATTGACTAACAACACTCCAAAATGGTCTATAGCGCCCATTGAGCCTAACAAACAATTTTCGGCACTATTTACCGTCAGATCACTAAATGGACTTACAACACTCCAAAATGGTATATAGCGCCCATTGAGCCTAAGAAACACTTCTCGGCACTTTTTACCTCCAGATCACGAAATTGACTAACAACACTCCCAAATGTTCTATAGCGCCCATTGAGCCTATGAAACACTTTTCGGCACTTTTTACCTTCAGATCACGAAATTGACTAACAACACTCCAAAATGGTCTATAGCGCCCATTGAGCCTAACAAACACTTTTCGGCACTATTTACCGTCAGATCACTAAATGGACTTACAACACTCCAAAATGGTATATAGCGCACATTGAGCCTAACAAACACTTTTCGGCACTTTTTACCTTCAGATCACGAAATTGACTAACAACACTCCAAAATGGTCTATAGCGCCCATTGAGCCTAACAAACACTTTTCGGCACTTTTTACCTTCAGATCACGAAATGGACTAACAACACTCCCAAATGCTCTATAGCGCCCATTAAGCCTAACAAACACTTTTCGGCACTTTTTACCTTCAGATCACGAAATGGACTAACAACACTCCCAAATGCTCTATAGCGCCCATTGAGCCTAACAAACACTTTTCGGCACTTTTTACCTTCAGATCACGAAATGGACTTACAACACTCCAAAATGGTCTATAGCGCCCATTGAGCATCAGAAACACTTTTCGGCACTATTTACCTTCAGATCACGAAATTGACTAACAACACTCCCAAATGTTCTATAGCGCCCATTGAGCCTATGAAACACTTTTCGGCACTTTTTACCTTCAGATCACGAAATTGACTAACAACACTCCAAAATGGACTATAGCGCCCATTGAGCCTAACAAACACTTTTCGGCACTATTTACCGTCAGATCACTAAATGGACTTACAACACTCCAAAATGGTATATAGCGCACATTGAGCCTAACAAACACTTTTCGGCACTTTTTACCTTCAGATCACGAAATTGACTAACAACACTCCCAAATGTTCTATAGCGCCCATTGAGCCTAAGAAACACTTCTCGGCACTTTTTACCTCCAGATCACGAAATTGACTAACAACACTCCCAAATGCTCTATAGCGCCCATTGAGCCTAACAAACACTTTTCGGCACTTTTTAACTTCAGATCACGAAATTGACTAACAACACTCCCAAATGCTCTATAGCGCCCATTGAGCCTAACAAACACTTTTTGGCACTTTTTACCTTCAGATCACGAAATGGACTTCCAACACTCCCAAATGCTCTATAGCGCCCATTGAGCCTAACAAACATTTTTCGGCACTTTTTACCTTCAGATCACGAAATTGACTAACAACACTCCCAAATGCTCTATAGCGCCCATTGAGCCTAAGAAACACTTTTCGGCACTTTTTACCTTCAGATCACGAAATTGACTAACAACACTTCCAAATGCTCTATAGAGCCCATTGAGCCTAACAAACACTTTTCGGCACTATTTACCTTCAGATCACAAAATTGACTTACAACACTCCCAAATGCTCTATAGCGCCCATTGAGCCTAACAAACACTTTTCGGCACTATTTACCTTCAGTTCACAAAATGGACTTACAGCACTCCCAAATGCTCTATAGCGCCCATTGAGCCTAACAAACACTTTTCGGCACTTTTCACCTTCAGATCACGAAATTGACTAACAACACTCCCAAATGTTCTATAGCGCCCATTGAGCCTATGAAACACTTTTCGGCACTTTTTAACTTCAGATCACGAAATTGACTAACAACACTCCAAAATGGTCTATAGCGCCCATTGAGCCTAACAAACACTTTTCGGCACTATTTACCGTCAGATCACTAAATGGACTTACAACACTCCAAAATGGTATATAGCGCACATTGAGCCTAACAAACACTTTTCGGCACTTTTTACCTTCAGATCACGAAATTGACTAACAACACTCCCAAATGTTCTATAGCGCCCATTGAGCCTAAGAAACACTTCTCGGCACTTTTTACCTCCAGATCACGAAATTGACTAACAACACTCCCAAATGCTCTATAGCGCCCATTGAGCCTAACAAACACTTTTCGGCACTTTTTACCTTCAGATCACGAAATTGACTAACAACACTCCCAAATGTTCTATAGCGCCCATTGAGCCTATGAAACACTTTTCGGCACTTTTTACCTTCAGATCACGAAATTGACTAACAACACTCCAAAATGGTCTATAGCGCCCATTGAGCCTAACAAACACTTTTCGGCACTATTTACCGTCAGATCACTAAATGGACTTACAACACTCCAAAATGGTATATAGCGCACATTGAGCCTAACAAACACTTTTCGGCACTTTTTACCTTCAGATCACGAAATTGACTAACAACACTCCCAAATGTTCTATAGCGCCCATTGAGCCTAAGAAACACTTCTCGGCACTTTTTACCTCCAGATCACGAAATTGACTAACAACACTCCCAAATGCTCTATAGCGCCCATTGAGCCTAACAAACACTTTTCGGCACTTTTTACCTTCAGATCACGAAATTGACTAACAACACTCCCAAATGTTCTATAGCGCCCATTGAGCCTAACAAACACTTTTCGGCACTATTCACCGTCAGATCACGAAATGGACTTACTACACTCCAAAATGGTCTATAGCGCCCATTGAGCCTAACAAACACTTTTCGGCACTTTTTACCTTCAGATCACGAAATGGACTAACAACACTCCCAAATGCTCTATAGCGCCCATTAAGCCTAACAAACACTTTTCGGCACTTTTTACCTTCAGATCACGAAATGGACTAACAACACTCCCAAATGCTCTATAGCGCCCATTGAGCCTAACAAACACTTTTCGGCACTTTTTACCTTCAGATCACAAAATGGACTTACAACACTCCAAAATGGTCTATAGCGCCCATTGAGCATCAGAAACACTTTTCGGCACTATTTACCTTCAGATCACGAAATTGACTAACAACACTCCCAAATGTTCTATAGCGCCCATTGAGCCTATGAAACACTTTTCGGCACTTTTTACCTTCAGATCACGAAATTGACTAACAACACTCCAAAATGGACTATAGCGCCCATTGAGCCTAACAAACACTTTTCGGCACTATTTACCGTCAGATCACTAAATGGACTTACAACACTCCAAAATGGTATATAGCGCACATTGAGCCTAACAAACACTTTTCGGCACTTTTTAACTTCAGATCACGAAATTGACTAACAACACTCCCAAATGCTCTATAGCGCCCATTGAGCCTAACAAACACTTTTTGGCACTTTTTACCTTCAGATCACGAAATGGACTTACAACACTCCAAAATGGTCTATAGCGCCCATTGAGCCTAAGAAACACTTCTCTGCACTTTTTACCTCCAGATCACGAAATTGACTAACAACACTCCCAAATGCTCTATAGCGCCCATTGAGCCTAACAAACACTTTTCGGCACTTTTTACCTTCAGATCACGAAATGGACTAACAACACTCCCAAATGCTCTATAGCGCCCATTGAGCCTAACAAACACTTTTCGGCACTTTTTACCTTCAGATCACGAAATGGACTAACAACACTCCCAAATGCTCTATAGCGCCCATTGAGCCTAACAAACACTTTTTGGCACTATTTACGTTCAGATCACAAAATGGACTTCCAACACTCCCAAATGCTCTATAGCGCCCATTGAGCCTAACAAACACTTTTTGGCACTATTTACGTTCAGATCACGAAATGGACTTCCAACACTCCCAAATGGTCTATAGCGCCCATTGAGCCTAACAAACACTTTTCGGCACTATTTACCTTCAGATCACGAAATGGACTTACAACACTCCCAAATGGTCTATAGTACCCATTGAGCCTAACAAACACTTTTCGGCACTTTTTACCTTCAGATTACGAAATGGACTAACAACACTCCCAAATGCTCTATAGCGCCCATTGAGCCTAACAAACACTTTTCGGCACTTTTTACCTTCAGATCACCAAATGGACTAACAACACTCCCAAATGCTCTATATCGCCCATTGAGCCTAACAAACACTTTTCGGCACTTTTTACCTTCAGATCACGAAATTGACTAACAACACTCCCAAATGCTCTATAGCGCCCATTGAGCCTAACAAACACTTTTCGGCACTTTTTACCTTCAGATCACGAAATGGACTAACAACACTCCCAAATGCTCTATAGCGCCCATTGAGCTTAACAAACACTTTTCGGCACTTTTTACCTTCAGATCACGAAATGGACTAACAACACTCCCAAATGCGCTATAGCGCCCATTGAGACTAACAAACACTTTTTGGCACTTTTTACCTTCAGATCACGAAATTGACTAACAACACTCCCAAATGCTCTATAGCGCCCATTGAGCCTAACAAACATTTTTCGGCACTTTTTACCTTCAGATCACAAAATTGACTAACAACACTCCCAAATGCTCTATAGCGCCCATTGAGCTTAAGAAACACTTTTCGGCACTTTTTACCTTCAGATCACGAAATTGACTAACAACACTTCCAAATGCTCTATAGAGCCCATTGAGCCTAACAAACACTTTTCGGCACTATTTACCTTCAGATCACAAAATTGACTTACAACACTCCCAAATGCTCTATAGCGCCCATTGAGCCTAACAAACACTTTTCGGCACTATTTACCTTCAGATCACGAAATGGACTAACAACACTCCCAAATGCTCTATAGCGCCCATTGAGCCTAACAAACACTTTTCGGCACTTTTTACCTTCAGATCACCAAATGGACTAACAACACTCCCAAATGCTCTATATCGCCCATTGAGCCTAACAAACACTTTTCGGCACTTTTTACCTTCAGATCACGAAATTGACTAACAACACTCCCAAATGCTCTATAGCGCCCATTGAGCCTAACAAACACTTTTCGGCACTTTTTACCTTCAGATCACGAAATGGACTAACAACACTCCCAAATGCTCTATAGCGCCCATTGAGCTTAACAAACACTTTTCGGCACTTTTTACCTTCAGATCACGAAATGGACTAACAACACTCCCAAATGCGCTATAGCGCCCATTGAGACTAACAAACACTTTTTGGCACTATTTACCTTCAGATCACGAAATGGACTTCCAACACTCCCAAATGCTCTATAGCGCCCATTGAGCCTAACAAACATTTTTCGGCACTTTTTACCTTCAGATCACGAAATTGACTAACAACACTCCCAAATGCTCTATAGCGCCCATTGAGCCTAAGAAACACTTTTCGGCACTTTTTACCTTCAGATCACGAAATTGACTAACAACACTTCCAAATGCTCTATAGAGCCCATTGAGCCTAACAAACACTTTTCGGCACTATTTACCTTCAGATCACAAAATTGACTTACAACACTCCCAAATGCTCTATAGCGCCCATTGAGCCTAACAAACACTTTTCGGCACTATTTACCTTCAGTTCACAAAATGGACTTACAGCACTCCCAAATGCTCTATAGCGCCCATTGAGCCTAACAAACACTTTTCGGCACTATTTACCTTCAGATCACAAAATTGACTTACAACACTCCCAAATGCTCTATAGCGCCCATTGAGCCTAACAAACACTTTTCGGCACTATTTACCTTCAGTTCACAAAATGGACTTACAGCACTCCCAAATGCTCTATAGCGCCCATTGAGCCTAACAAACACTTTTCGGCACTTTTTACCTTCAGATCACGAAATTGACTAACAACACTCCCAAATGTTCTATAGCGCCCATTGAGCCTATGAAACACTTTTCGGCACTTTTTACCTTCAGATCACGAAATTGACTAACAACACTCCAAAATGGTCTATAGCGCCCATTGAGCCTAACAAACACTTTTCGGCACTATTTACCGTCAGATCACTAAATGGACTTACAACACTCCAAAATGGTATATAGCGCACATTGAGCCTAACAAACACTTTTCGGCACTTTTTACCTTCAGATCACGAAATTGACTAACAACACTCCCAAATGTTCAATAGCGCCCATTGAGCCTAAGAAACACTTCTCGGCACTTTTTACCTCCAGATCACGAAATTGACTAACAACACTCCCAAATGCTCTATAGCGCCCATTGAGCCTAACAAACACTTTTCGGCACTTTTTACCTTCAGATCACGAAATTGACTAACAACACTCCCAAATGTTCTATAGCGCCCATTGAGCCTAAGAAACACTTCTCGGCACTTTTTACCTTCAGATCACGAAATTGACTAACAACACTTCCAAATGCTCTATAGAGCCCATTGAGCCTAACAAACACTTTTCGGCACTATTTACCTTCAGATCACAAAATTGACTTACAACACTCCCAAATGCTCTATAGCGCCCATTGAGCCTAACAAACACTTTTCGGCACTATTTACCTTCAGATCACGAAATGGACTAACAACACTCCCAAATGCTCTATAGCGCACATTGAGCCTAACAAACACTTTTCGGCACTTTTTAACTTCAGATCACGAAATTGACTAACAACACTCCCAAATGCTCTATAGCGCCCATTGAGCCTAACAAACACTTTTTGGCACTTTTTACCTTCAGATCACGAAATGGACTTACAACACTCCAAAATGGTCTATAGCGCCCATTGAGCCTAAGAAACACTTCTCTGCACTTTTTACCTCCAGATCACGAAATTGACTAACAACACTCCCAAATGCTCTATAGCGCCCATTGAGCCTAACAAACACTTTTCGGCACTTTTTACCTTCAGATCACGAAATGGACTAACAACACTCCCAAATGCTCTATAGCGCCCATTGAGCCTAACAAACACTTTTCGGCACTTTTTACCTTCAGATCACGAAATTGACTAACAACACTCCCAAATGCTCTATAGCGCCCATTGAGCCTAACAAACACTTTTCGGCACTTTTTACCTTCAGATCACGAAATGGACTAACAACACTCCCAAATGCTCTATAGCGCCCATTGAGCTTAACAAACACTTTTCGGCACTTTTTACCTTCAGATCACGAAATGGACTAACAACACTCCCAAATGCGCTATAGCGCCCATTGAGACTAACAAACACTTTTTGGCACTTTTTACCTTCAGATCACGAAATTGACTAACAACACTCCCAAATGCTCTATAGCGCCCATTGAGCCTAACAAACATTTTTCGGCACTTTTTACCTTCAGATCACAAAATTGACTAACAACACTCCCAAATGCTCTATAGCGCCCATTGAGCTTAAGAAACACTTTTCGGCACTTTTTACCTTCAGATCACGAAATTGACTAACAACACTTCCAAATGCTCTATAGAGCCCATTGAGCCTAACAAACACTTTTCGGCACTATTTACCTTCAGATCACAAAATTGACTTACAACACTCCCAAATGCTCTATAGCGCCCATTGAGCCTAACAAACACTTTTCGGCACTATTTACCTTCAGATCACGAAATGGACTAACAACACTCCCAAATGCTCTATAGCGCCCATTGAGCCTAACAAACACTTTTCGGCACTTTTTACCTTCAGATCACCAAATGGACTAACAACACTCCCAAATGCTCTATATCGCCCATTGAGCCTAACAAACACTTTTCGGCACTTTTTACCTTCAGATCACGAAATTGACTAACAACACTCCCAAATGCTCTATAGCGCCCATTGAGCCTAACAAACACTTTTCGGCACTTTTTACCTTCAGATCACGAAATGGACTAACAACACTCCCAAATGCTCTATAGCGCCCATTGAGCTTAACAAACACTTTTCGGCACTTTTTACCTTCAGATCACGAAATGGACTAACAACACTCCCAAATGCGCTATAGCGCCCATTGAGACTAACAAACACTTTTTGGCACTATTTACCTTCAGATCACGAAATGGACTTCCAACACTCCCAAATGCTCTATAGCGCCCATTGAGCCTAACAAACATTTTTCGGCACTTTTTACCTTCAGATCACGAAATTGACTAACAACACTCCCAAATGCTCTATAGCGCCCATTGAGCCTAAGAAACACTTTTCGGCACTTTTTACCTTCAGATCACGAAATTGACTAACAACACTTCCAAATGCTCTATAGAGCCCATTGAGCCTAACAAACACTTTTCGGCACTATTTACCTTCAGATCACAAAATTGACTTACAACACTCCCAAATGCTCTATAGCGCCCATTGAGCCTAACAAACACTTTTCGGCACTATTTACCTTCAGTTCACAAAATGGACTTACAGCACTCCCAAATGCTCTATAGCGCCCATTGAGCCTAACAAACACTTTTCGGCACTATTTACCTTCAGATCACAAAATTGACTTACAACACTCCCAAATGCTCTATAGCGCCCATTGAGCCTAACAAACACTTTTCGGCACTATTTACCTTCAGTTCACAAAATGGACTTACAGCACTCCCAAATGCTCTATAGCGCCCATTGAGCCTAACAAACACTTTTCGGCACTTTTTACCTTCAGATCACGAAATTGACTAACAACACTCCCAAATGTTCTATAGCGCCCATTGAGCCTATGAAACACTTTTCGGCACTTTTTACCTTCAGATCACGAAATTGACTAACAACACTCCAAAATGGTCTATAGCGCCCATTGAGCCTAACAAACACTTTTCGGCACTATTTACCGTCAGATCACTAAATGGACTTACAACACTCCAAAATGGTATATAGCGCACATTGAGCCTAACAAACACTTTTCGGCACTTTTTACCTTCAGATCACGAAATTGACTAACAACACTCCCAAATGTTCAATAGCGCCCATTGAGCCTAAGAAACACTTCTCGGCACTTTTTACCTCCAGATCACGAAATTGACTAACAACACTCCCAAATGCTCTATAGCGCCCATTGAGCCTAACAAACACTTTTCGGCACTTTTTACCTTCAGATCACGAAATTGACTAACAACACTCCCAAATGTTCTATAGCGCCCATTGAGCCTAAGAAACACTTCTCGGCACTTTTTACCTTCAGATCACGAAATTGACTAACAACACTTCCAAATGCTCTATAGAGCCCATTGAGCCTAACAAACACTTTTCGGCACTATTTACCTTCAGATCACAAAATTGACTTACAACACTCCCAAATGCTCTATAGCGCCCATTGAGCCTAACAAACACTTTTCGGCACTATTTACCTTCAGATCACGAAATGGACTAACAACACTCCCAAATGCTCTATAGCGCACATTGAGCCTAACAAACACTTTTCGGCACTTTTTAACTTCAGATCACGAAATTGACTAACAACACTCCCAAATGCTCTATAGCGCCCATTGAGCCTAACAAACACTTTTTGGCACTTTTTACCTTCAGATCACGAAATGGACTTACAACACTCCAAAATGGTCTATAGCGCCCATTGAGCCTAAGAAACACTTCTCTGCACTTTTTACCTCCAGATCACGAAATTGACTAACAACACTCCCAAATGCTCTATAGCGCCCATTGAGCCTAACAAACACTTTTCGGCACTTTTTACCTTCAGATCACGAAATGGACTAACAACACTCCCAAATGCTCTATAGCGCCCATTGAGCCTAACAAACACTTTTCGGCACTTTTTACCTTCAGATCACGAAATGGACTAACAACACTCCCAAATGCTCTATAGCGCCCATTGAGCCTAACAAACACTTTTCGGCACTTTTTACCTTCAGATCACGAAATGGACTAACAACACTCCCAAATGCTCTATAGCGCCCATTGAGCCTAACAAACACTTTTCGGCACTATTTACCGTCAGATCACTAAATGGACTTACAACACTCCAAAATGGTATATAGCGCACATTGAGCCTAACAAACACTTTTCGGCACTTTTTACCTTCAGATCACGAAATTGACTAACAACACTCCCAAATGTTCAATAGCGCCCATTGAGCCTAAGAAACACTTCTCGGCACTTTTTACCTCCAGATCACGAAATTGACTAACAACACTCCCAAATGCTCTATAGCGCCCATTGAGCCTAACAAACACTTTTCGGCACTTTTTACCTTCAGATCACGAAATTGACTAACAACACTCCCAAATGTTCTATAGCGCCCATTGAGCCTAAGAAACACTTCTCGGCACTTTTTACCTTCAGATCACGAAATTGACTAACAACACTTCCAAATGCTCTATAGAGCCCATTGAGCCTAACAAACACTTTTCGGCACTATTTACCTTCAGATCACAAAATTGACTTACAACACTCCCAAATGCTCTATAGCGCCCATTGAGCCTAACAAACACTTTTCGGCACTATTTACCTTCAGATCACGAAATGGACTAACAACACTCCCAAATGCTCTATAGCGCACATTGAGCCTAACAAACACTTTTCGGCACTTTTTAACTTCAGATCACGAAATTGACTAACAACACTCCCAAATGCTCTATAGCGCCCATTGAGCCTAACAAACACTTTTTGGCACTTTTTACCTTCAGATCACGAAATGGACTTACAACACTCCAAAATGGTCTATAGCGCCCATTGAGCCTAAGAAACACTTCTCTGCACTTTTTACCTCCAGATCACGAAATTGACTAACAACACTCCCAAATGCTCTATAGCGCCCATTGAGCCTAACAAACACTTTTCGGCACTTTTTACCTTCAGATCACGAAATGGACTAACAACACTCCCAAATGCTCTATAGCGCCCATTGAGCCTAACAAACACTTTTCGGCACTTTTTACCTTCAGATCACGAAATGGACTAACAACACTCCCAAATGCTCTATAGCGCCCATTGAGCCTAACAAACACTTTTTGGCACTATTTACGTTCAGATCACAAAATGGACTTCCAACACTCCCAAATGCTCTATAGCGCCCATTGAGCCTAACAAACACTTTTTGGCACTATTTACGTTCAGATCACGAAATGGACTTCCAACACTCCCAAATGGTCTATAGCGCCCATTGAGCCTAACAAACACTTTTCGGCACTATTTACCTTCAGATCACGAAATGGACTTACAACACTCCCAAATGGTCTATAGTACCCATTGAGCCTAACAAACACTTTTCGGCACTTTTTACCTTCAGATTACGAAATGGACTAACAACACTCCCAAATGCTCTATAGCGCCCATTGAGCCTAACAAACACTTTTCGGCACTTTTTACCTTCAGATCACCAAATGGACTAACAACACTCCCAAATGCTCTATATCGCCCATTGAGCCTAACAAACACTTTTCGGCACTTTTTACCTTCAGATCACGAAATTGACTAACAACACTCCCAAATGCTCTATAGCGCCCATTGAGCCTAACAAACACTTTTCGGCACTTTTTACCTTCAGATCACGAAATGGACTAACAACACTCCCAAATGCTCTATAGCGCCCATTGAGCTTAACAAACACTTTTCGGCACTTTTTACCTTCAGATCACGAAATGGACTAACAACACTCCCAAATGCGCTATAGCGCCCATTGAGACTAACAAACACTTTTTGGCACTTTTTACCTTCAGATCACGAAATTGACTAACAACACTCCCAAATGCTCTATAGCGCCCATTGAGCCTGACAAACATTTTTCGGCACTTTTTACCTTCAGATCACAAAATTGACTAACAACACTCCCAAATGCTCTATAGCGCCCATTGAGCTTAAGAAACACTTTTCGGCACTTTTTACCTTCAGATCACGAAATTGACTAACAACACTTCCAAATGCTCTATAGAGCCCATTGAGCCTAACAAACACTTTTCGGCACTATTTACCTTCAGATCACAAAATTGACTTACAACACTCCCAAATGCTCTATAGCGCCCATTGAGCCTAACAAACACTTTTCGGCACTATTTACCTTCAGATCACGAAATGGACTAACAACACTCCCAAATGCTCTATAGCGCCCATTGAGCCTAACAAACACTTTTCGGCACTTTTTACCTTCAGATCACCAAATGGACTAACAACACTCCCAAATGCTCTATATCGCCCATTGAGCCTAACAAACACTTTTCGGCACTTTTTACCTTCAGATCACGAAATTGACTAACAACACTCCCAAATGCTCTATAGCGCCCATTGAGCCTAACAAACACTTTTCGGCACTTTTTACCTTCAGATCACGAAATGGACTAACAACACTCCCAAATGCTCTATAGCGCCCATTGAGCTTAACAAACACTTTTCGGCACTTTTTACCTTCAGATCACGAAATGGACTAACAACACTCCCAAATGCGCTATAGCGCCCATTGAGACTAACAAACACTTTTTGGCACTATTTACCTTCAGATCACGAAATGGACTTCCAACACTCCCAAATGCTCTATAGCGCCCATTGAGCCTAACAAACATTTTTCGGCACTTTTTACCTTCAGATCACGAAATTGACTAACAACACTCCCAAATGCTCTATAGCGCCCATTGAGCCTAAGAAACACTTTTCGGCACTTTTTACCTTCAGATCACGAAATTGACTAACAACACTTCCAAATGCTCTATAGAGCCCATTGAGCCTAACAAACACTTTTCGGCACTATTTACCTTCAGATCACAAAATTGACTTACAACACTCCCAAATGCTCTATAGCGCCCATTGAGCCTAACAAACACTTTTCGGCACTATTTACCTTCAGTTCACAAAATGGACTTACAGCACTCCCAAATGCTCTATAGCGCCCATTGAGCCTAACAAACACTTTTCGGCACTTTTTACCTTCAGATCACGAAATTGACTAACAACACTCCCAAATGTTCTATAGCGCCCATTGAGCCTATGAAACACTTTTCGGCACTTTTTACCTTCAGATCACGAAATTGACTAACAACACTCCAAAATGGTCTATAGCGCCCATTGAGCCTAACAAACACTTTTCGGCACTATTTACCGTCAGATCACTAAATGGACTTACAACACTCCAAAATGGTATATAGCGCACATTGAGCCTAACAAACACTTTTCGGCACTTTTTACCTTCAGATCACGAAATTGACTAACAACACTCCCAAATGTTCAATAGCGCCCATTGAGCCTAAGAAACACTTCTCGGCACTTTTTACCTCCAGATCACGAAATTGACTAACAACACTCCCAAATGCTCTATAGCGCCCATTGAGCCTAACAAACACTTTTCGGCACTTTTTACCTTCAGATCACGAAATTGACTAACAACACTCCCAAATGTTCTATAGCGCCCATTGAGCCTATGAAACACTTTTCGGCACTTTTTACCTTCAGATCACGAAATTGACTAACAACACTCCAAAATGGTCTATAGCGCCCATTGAGCCTAACAAACACTTTTCGGCACTATTTACCGTCAGATCACTAAATGGACTTACAACACTCCAAAATGGTATATAGCGCACATTGAGCCTAACAAACACTTTTCGGCACTTTTTACCTTCAGATCACGAAATTGACTAACAACACTCCCAAATGTTCTATAGCGCCCATTGAGCCTAAGAAACACTTCTCGGCACTTTTTACCTCCAGATCACGAAATTGACTAACAACACTCCCAAATGCTCTATAGCGCCCATTGAGCCTAACAAACACTTTTCGGCACTTTTTACCTTCAGATCACGAAATTGACTAACAACACTCCCAAATGGTCTATAGCGCCCATTGAGCCTAACAAACACTTTTCGGCACTATTCACCGTCAGATCACGAAATGGACTTACTACACTCCAAAATGGTCTATAGCGCCCATTGAGCCTAACAAACACTTTTCGGCACTTTTTACCTTCAGATCACGAAATGGACTAACAACACTCCCAAATGCTCTATAGCGCCCATTAAGCCTAACAAACACTTTTCGGCACTTTTTACCTTCAGATCACGAAATGGACTAACAACACTCCCAAATGCTCTATAGCGCCCATTGAGCCTAACAAACACCTTTCGGCACTTTTTACCTTCAGATCACGAAATGGACTTACAACACTCCAAAATGGTCTATAGCGCCCATTGAGCATCAGAAACACTTTTCGGCACTATTTACCTTCAGATCACGAAATTGACTAACAACACTCCCAAATGTTCTATAGCGCCCATTGAGCCTATGAAACACTTTTCGGCACTTTTTACCTTCAGATCACGAAATTGACTAACAACACTCCCAAATGTTCTATAGCGCCCATTGAGCCCATGAAACACTTTTCGGCACTTTTTACCTTCAGATCACGAAATTGACTAACAACACTCCAAAATGGTCTATAGCGCCCATTGAGCCTAACAAACACTTTTCGGCACTATTTACCGTCAGATCACTAAATGGACTTACAACACTCCAAAATGGTATATAGCGCACATTGAGCCTAACAAACACTTTTCGGCACTTTTTACCTTCAGATCACGAAATTGACTAACAACACTCCCAAATGTTCTATAGCGCCCATTGAGCCTAAGAAACACTTCTCGGCACTTTTTACCTCCAGATCACGAAATTGACTAACAACACTCCCAAATGCTCTATAGCGCCCATTGAGCCTAACAAACACTTTTCGGCACTTTTTAACTTCAGATCACGAAATTGACTAACAACACTCCCAAATGCTCTATAGCGCCCATTGAGCCTAACAAACACTTTTTGGCACTTTTTACGTTCAGATCACGAAATGGACTTACAACACTCCAAAATGGTCTATAGCGCCCATTGAGCCTAAGAAACACTTCTCTGCACTTTTTACCTCCAGATCACGAAATTGACTAACAACACTCCCAAATGCTCTATAGCGCCCATTGAGCCTAACAAACACTTTTCGGCACTTTTTACCATCAGATCACGAAATGGACTAACAACACTCCCAAATGCGCTATAGCGCCCATTGAGCCTAACAAACACTTTTTGGCACTATTTACCTTCAGATCACGAAATGGACTTACAACACTCCAAAATGGTCTATAGCGCCCATTGAGCCTAAGAAACACTTTTCGGCACTATTTACCTTCAGATCACGAAATTGACTAACAACACTCCCAAATGCTCTATAGCGCCCATTGAGCCTAACAAACACTTTTCGGCACTATTTACCTTCAGATCACGAAATTGACTTACAACACTCCAAAATGGTCTATAGCGTCCATTGAGCCTAAGAAACACTTTTCGGCACTTTTTACCTTCAGATCACGAAATTGACTAACAACACTCCCAAATGCTCTTTAGCGCCCATTGAGCCTAAGAAACACTTTTCGGCACTTTTTACCTTCAGATCACGAAATTGACTAACAACACTCCCAAATGCTCTATAGCGCCCATTGAGCCTAACAAACAGTTTTCGGCACTATTTACCTTCAGATCACAAAATGGACTTACAACACTCCCAAATGCTCTATAGCGCCCATTGAGCCTAACAAACACTTTTCGGCACTTTTTACCTTCAGATCACGAAATTGACTAACAACACTCCCAAATGCTCTATAGCGCCCATTGAGCCTAAGAAACACTTTTCGGCACTTTTTACCTTCAGATCACGAAATTGACTAACAACACTCCCAAATGGTCTATAGCGCCCATTGAGCCTAACAAACACTTTTCGGCACTATTCACCGTCAGATCACGAAATGGACTTACTACACTCCAAAATGGTCTATAGCGCCCATTGAGCCTAACAAACACTTTTCGGCACTTTTTACCTTCAGATCACGAAATGGACTAACAACACTCCCAAATGCTCTATAGCGCCCATTAAGCCTAACAAACACTTTTCGGCACTTTTTACCTTCATATCACGAAATGGACTAACAACACTCCCAAATGCTCTATAGCGCCCATTGAGCCTAACAAACACTTTTCGGCACTTTTTACCTTCAGATCACGAAATGGACTTACAACACTCCAAAATGGTCTATAGCGCCCATTGAGCATCAGAAACACTTTTCGGCACTATTTACCTTCAGATCACAAAATTGACTAACAACACTCCCAAATGCACTATAGCGCCCATTGAGCCTAACAACCACTTTTCGGCACTATTTACCGTCAGATCACTAAATGGACGTACAACACTCCAAAATGGTATATAGCGCACATTGAGCCTAAGAAACACCTTTTGGCACTATTTACCTTCAGATTACGAAATGGACTTACAACACTCCAAAATGGTCTATAGCGCCCATTGAGCCTAAGAAACACTTCTCGGCACTTTTTACCTCCAGATCACGAAATTGACTAACAACACTCCCAAATGCTCTATAGCGCCCATTGAGCCTAACAAACACTTTTCGGCACTTTTTACCTTCAGATCACGAAATGGACTATCAACACTTCCAAATGCTCTATAGCGCCTATTGAGCCTAACAAACACTTTTCGGCACTTTTTACCTTCAGATCACGAAATGGACTTACTACACTCCAAAATGGTCTATAGCGCCCATTGAGCCTAACAAACACTTTTCGGCACTTTTTACCTTCAGATCACGAAATTGACTAACAACACTCCCAAATGCTCTATAGCGCCAATTGAGCCTAACAAACACTTTTTGGCACTATTTACCTTCAGATCACGAAATGGACTTCCAACACTCCCAAATGCTCTATAGCGCCCATTGAGCCTAACAAACACTTTTCGGCACTTTTTACCTTCAGATCACGAAATTGACTAACAACACTCCCAAATGCTCTATAGCGCCCATTGAGCCTAACAAACAGTTTTCGGCACTATTTACCTTCAGATCACAAAATGGACTTACAACACTCCCAAATGCTCTATAGCGCCCATTGAGCCTAACAAACACTTTTCGGCACTTTTTACCTTCAGATCACGAAATTGACTAACAACACTCCCAAATGCTCTATAGCGCCCATTGAGCCTAAGAAACACTTTTCGGCACTTTTTACCTTCAGATCTTGAAATTGACTAACAACACTCCCAAATGGTCTATAGCGCCCATTGAGCCTAACAAACACTTTTCGGCACTATTCACCGTCAGATCACGAAATGGACTTACTACACTCCAAAATGGTCTATAGCGCCCATTGAGCCTAACAAACACTTTTCGGCACTTTTTACCTTCAGATCACGAAATGGACTAACAACACTCCCAAATGCTCTATAGCGCCCATTAAGCCTAACAAACACTTTTCGGCACTTTTTACCTTCATATCACGAAATGGACTAACAACACTCCCAAATGCTCTATAGCGCCCATTGAGCCTAACAAACACTTTTCGGCACTTTTTACCTTCAGATCACGAAATGGACTTACAACACTCCAAAATGGTCTATAGCGCCCATTGAGCATCAGAAACACTTTTCGGCACTATTTACCTTCAGATCACGAAATTGACTAACAACACTCCCAAATGCACTATAGCGCCCATTGAGCCTAACAACCACTTTTCGGCACTATTTACCGTCAGATCACTAAATGGACTTACAACACTCCAAAATGGTATATAGCGCACATTGAGCCTAAGAAACACCTTTTGGCACTATTTACCTTCAGATTACGAAATGGACTTACAACACTCCAAAATGGTCTATAGCGCCCATTGAGCCTAAGAAACACTTCTCGGCACTTTTTACCTCCAGATCACGAAATTGACTAACAACACTCCCAAATGCTCTATAGCGCCCATTGAGCCTAACAAACACTTTTCGGCACTTTTTAACTTCAGATCACGAAATGGACTAACAACACTCCCAAATGCACTATAGCGCCCATTGAGCCTAACAAACACTTTTCGGCACTTTTTACCTTCAGATCACGAAATGGACTATCAACACTTCCAAATGCTCTATAGCGCCTATTGAGCCTAACAAACACTTTTCGGCACTTTTTACCTTCAGATCACGAAATGGACTTACTACACTCCAAAATGGTCTATAGCGCCCATTGAGCCTAACAAACACTTTTCGGCACTTTTTACTTTCAGATCACGAAATTGACTAACAACACTCCCAAATGCTCTATAGCGCCAATTGAGCCTAACAAACACTTTTTGGCACTATTTACCTGCAGATCACGAAATGGACTTCCAACACTCCCAAATGCTCTATAGCGCCCATTGAGCCTAACAAACATTTTTCGGCACTTTTTACCTTCAGATCACGAAATGGACTTCCAACACTCCCAAATGCTCTATAGCGCCTATTGAGCCTAACAAACACTTTTCGGCACTTTTTACCTTCAGATCACGAAATTGACTAACAACACTCCCAAATGCTCTATAGCGCCCATTAAGCCTAACAAACACTTTTCGGCACTATTTACCTTCAGATCACGAAATGGACTTACAACACTCCAAAATGGTCTATAGCGCCCATTGAGCCTAAGAAACACTTTTCGGCACTTTTTACCTTCAGATCACGAAATGGACTAACAACACTTCCAAATGCTCTATAGCGCCCATTGAGCCTAACAAACACTTTTCGGCTCTTTTTACCTTCAGATCACGAAATGGACTTACTACACTCCAAAATGGTCTATAGCGCCAATTAAGCCTAACAAACACTTTTCGGCACTTTTTACCTTCAGATCACGAAATGGACTTACAACACTCCAAAATGGTCTATAGCGCCCATTGAGCCTAAGAAACACTTCTCTGCACTTTTTACCTCCAGATCACGAAATTGACTAACAACACTCCCAAATGCTCTATAGCGCCCATTGAGCCTAACAAACACTTTTCGGCACTTTTTACCTTCAGATCACGAAATTGACTAACAACACTCCCAAATGCTCTATAGCGCCCATTGAGCCTAACAAACACTTTTCGGCACTTTTTACCATCAGATCACGAAATGGACTAACAACACTCCCAAATGCGCTATAGCGCCCATTGAACCTAACAAACACTTTTGGGCACTATTTACCTTCAGATCACGAAATGGACTTACAACACTCCAAAATGGTCTATAGCGCCCATTGAGCCTAAGAAACACTTTTCGGCACTATTTACCTTCAGATCACGAAATTGACTAACAACACTCCCAAATGCTCTATAGCGCCCATTGAGCCTAACAAACACTTTTCGGCACTATTTACCTTCAGATCACGAAATTGACTTACAACACTCCAAAATGGTCTATAGCGTCCATTGAGCCTAAGAAACACTTTTCGGCACTTTTTACCTTCAGATCACGAAATTGACTAACAACACTCCCAAATGCTCTATAGCGCCCATTGAGCTTAAGAAACACTTTTCGGCACTTTTTACCTTCAGATCACGAAATTGACTAACAACACTCCCAAATGCTCTATAGCGCCCATTGAGCCTAACAAACAGTTTTCGGCACTATTTACCTTCAGATCACAAAATGGACTTACAACACTCCCAAATGCTCTATAGCGCCCATTGAGCCTAACAAACACTTTTCGGCACTTTTTACCTTCAGATCACGAAATTGACTAACAACACTCCCAAATGCTCTATAGCGCCCATTGAGCCTAAGAAACACTTTTCGGCACTTTTTACCTTCAGATCACGAAATTGACTAACAACACTCCCAAATGGTCTATAGCGCCCATTGAGCCTAACAAACACTTTTCGGCACTATTCACCGTCAGATCACGAAATGGACTTACTACACTCCAAAATGGTCTATAGCGCCCATTGAGCCTAACAAACACTTTTCGGCACTTTTTACCTTCAGATAACGAAATGGACTAACAACACTCCCAAATGCTCTATAGCGCCCATTAAGCCTAACAAACACTTTTCGGCACTTTTTACCTTCATATCACGAAATGGACTAACAACACTCCCAAATGCTCTATAGCGCCCATTGAGCCTAACAAACACTTTTCGGCACTTTTTACCTTCAGATCACGAAATGGACTTACAACACTCCAAAATGGTCTATAGCGCCCATTGAGCATCAGAAACACTTTTCGGCACTATTTACCTTCAGATCACAAAATTGACTAACAACACTCCCAAATGCACTATAGCGCCCATTGAGCCTAACAACCACTTTTCGGCACTATTTACCGTCAGATCACTAAATGGACTTACAACACTCCAAAATGGTATATAGCGCACATTGAGCCTAAGAAACACCTTTTGGCACTATTTACCTTCAGATTACGAAATGGACTTACAACACTCCAAAATGGTCTATAGCGCCCATTGAGCCTAAGAAACACTTCTCTGCACTTTTTACCTCCAGATCACGAAATTGACTAACAACACTCCCAAATGCTCTATAGCGCCCATTGAGCCTAACCAACACTTTTCGGCACTTTTTACCTTCAGATCACGAAATTGACTAACAACACTCCCAAATGCTCTATAGCGCCCATTGAGCCTAACAAACACTTTTCGGCACTTTTTACCATCAGATCACGAAATGGACTAACAACACTCCCAAATGCGCTATAGCGCCCATTGAGCCTAACAAACACTTTTGGGCACTATTTACCTTCAGATCACGAAATGGACTTACAACACTCCAAAATGGTCTATAGCGCCCATTGAGCCTAAGAAACACTTTTCGGCACTATTTACCTTCAGATCACGAAATTGACTAACAACACTCCCAAATGCTCTATAGCGCCCATTGAGCCTAACAAACACTTTTCGGCACTATTTACCTTCAGATCACGAAATTGACTTACAACACTCCAAAATGGTCTATAGCGTCCATTGAGCCTAAGAAACACTTTTCGGCACTTTTTACCACCTTCAGATCACGAAATTGACTAACAACACTCCCAAATGCTCTATAGCGCCCATTGAGCTTAAGAAACACTTTTCGGCACTTTTTACCTTCAGATCACGAAATTGACTAACAACACTCCCAAATGCACTATAGCGCCCATTGAGCCTAATTAACAACCACTTTTCGGCACTATTTACCGTCAGATCACTAAATGGACTTACAACACTACAAAATGGTATATAGCGCACATTGAGCCTAAGAAACACCTTTTGGCACTATTTACCTTCAGATTACGAAATGGACTTACAACACTCCAAAATGGTCTATAGCGCCCATTGAGCCTAAGAAACACTTCTCGGCACTTTTTACCTCCAGATCACGAAATTGACTAACAACACTCCCAAATGCTCTATAGCGCCCATTGAGCCTAACAAACACTTTTCGGCACTTTTTACCTTCAGATCACGAAATGGACTTACTACACTCCAAAATGGTCTATAGCGCCCATTGAGCCTAACAAACACTTTTCGGCACTTTTTACCTTCAGATCACGAAATTGACTAACAACACTCCCAAATGCTCTATAGCGCCCATTGAGCCTAACAAACACTTTTTGGCACTATTTACGTTCAGATCACGAAATGGACTTCCAACACTCCCAAATGGTCTATAGCGCCCATTGAGCCTAACAAACACTTTTTGGCACTTTTTACCTCCAGATCACGAAATTGACTTACAACACTCCCAAATGGTCTATAGCGCCCATTGAGCCTAACAAACACTTTTCGGCACTTTTTACCTTCAGATCACGAAATGGACTTCCAACACTCCCAAATGCTCTATAGCGCCTATTGAGCCTAACAAACACTTTTCGGCACTTTTTACCTTCAGATCACGAAATTGACTAACAACACTCCCAAATGCTCTATAGCGCCCATTGAGCCTAACAAACACTTTTCGGCACTATTTACCTTCAGATCACGAAATGGACTTACAACACTCCAAAATGGTCTATAGCGCCCATTGAGCCTAAGAAACACTTTTCGGCACTTTTTACCTTCAGATCACGAAATGGACTAACAACACTTCCAAATGCTCTATAGCGCCCATTGAGCCTAACAAACACTTTTCGGCTCTTTTTACCTTCAGATCACGAAATGGACTTACTACACTCCAAAATGGTCTATAGCGCCCATTAAGCCTAACAAACACTTTTCGGCACTTTTTACCTTCAGATCACGAAATTGACAAACAACACTCCCAAATGCTCTATAGCGCCCATTGAGCCTAACAAACACTTTTTGGCACTATTTACGTTCAGATCACAAAATGGACTTCCAACACTCCCAAATGCTCTATAGCGCCCATTGAGCCTAACAAACACTTTTTGGCACTATTTACGTTCAGATCACGAAATGGACTTCCAACACTCCCAAATGGTCTATAGCGCCCATTGAGCCTAACAAACACTTTTCGGCAGTATTTACCTTCAGATCACGAAATGGACTTACAACACTCCAAAATGGTCTATAGTGCCCATTGAGCCTAACAAACACTTTTCGGCACTTTTTACCTTCAGATCACGAAATGGACTAACAACACTCCCAAATGCTCTATAGCGCCCATTGAGCCTAACAAACACTTTTCGGCACTTTTTACCTTCAGATCACGAAATGGACTTCCAACACTCCCAAATGCTCTATAGCGCCCATTGAGCCTAACAAACACTTTTTGGCACTATTTACGTTCAGATCACGAAATGGACTTCCAACACTCCCAAATGCTCTATAGCGCCTATTGAGCCTAACAAACACTTTTCGGCACTTTTTACCTTCAGATCACGAAATTGACTAACAACACTCCCAAATGCTCTATAGCGCCCATTGAGCCTAACAAACACTTTTCGGCACTATTTACCTTCAGATCACGAAATGGACTTACAACACTCCAAAATGGTCTATAGCGTCCATTGAGCCTAAGAAACACTTTTCGGCACTTTTTACCTTCAGATCACGAAATGGACTAACAACACTTCCAAATGCTCTATAGCGCCCATTGAGCCTAACAAACACTTTTCGGCTCTTTTTACCTTCAGATCACGAAATGGACTTACTACACTCCAAAATGGTCTATAGCGCCCATTAAGCCTAACAAACACTTTTCGGCACTTTTTACCTTCAGATCACGAAATTGACAAACAACACTCCCAAATGCTCTATAGCGCCCATTGAGCCTAACAAACACTTTTTGGCACTATTTACGTTCAGATCACAAAATGGACTTCCAACACTCCCAAATGCTCTATAGCGCCCATTGAGCCTAACAAACACTTTTTGGCACTATTTACGTTCAGATCACGAAATGGACTTCCAACACTCCCAAATGGTCTATAGCGCCCATTGAGCCTAACAAACACTTTTCGGCAGTATTTACCTTCAGATCACGAAATGGACTTACAACACTCCAAAATGGTCTATAGTGCCCATTGAGCCTAACAAACACTTTTCGGCACTTTTTACCTTCAGATCACGAAATGGACTAACAACACTCCCAAATGCTCTATAGCGCCCATTGAGCCTAACAAACACTTTTCGGCACTTTTTACCTTCAGATCACGAAATGGACTAACAACACTTCCAAATGCTCTATAGCGCCTATTGAGCCTAACAAACACTTTTCGGCACTTTTTACCTTCAGATCACGAAATGGACTTACTACACTCCAAAATGGTCTATAGCGCCCATTGAGCCTAACAAACACTTTTCGGCACTTTTTACCTTCAGATCACGAAATTGACTAACAACACTCCCAAATGCTCTATAGCGCCAATTGAGCCTAACAAACACTTTTTGGCACTTTTTACCTTCAGATCACGAAATGGACTTCCAACACTCCCAAATGCTCTATAGCGCCTATTGAGCCTAACAAACACTTTTCGGCACTTTTTACCTTCAGATCACGAAATTGACTAACAACACTCCCAAATGCTCTATAGCGCCCATTGAGCCTAAGAAACACTTTTCGGCACTATTTACCTTCAGATCACGAAATGGACTTACAACACTCCAAAATGGTCTATAGCGCCCATTGAGCCTAAGAAACACTTTTCGGCACTTTTTACCTTCAGATCACGAAATGGACTAACAACACTTCCAAATGCTCTATAGCGCCCATTGAGCCTAACAAACACTTTTCGGCTCTTTTTACCTTCAGATCACGAAATGGACTTACTACACTCCAAAATGGTCTATAGCGCCCATTAAGCCTAACAAACACTTTTCGGCACTTTTTACCTTCAGATCACGAAATTGACTAACAACACTCCCAAATGCTCTATAGCGCCCATTGAGCCTAACAAACACTTTTTGGCACTATTTACGTTCAGATCACAAAATGGACTTCCAACACTCCCAAATGCTCTATAGCGCCCATTGAGCCTAACAAACACTTTTTGGCACTATTTACGTTCAGATCACGAAATGGACTTCCAACACTCCCAAATGGTCTATAGCGCCCATTGAGCCTAACAAACACTTTTCGGCACTTTTTACCTTCAGATCACGAAATGGACTTACTACACTCCAAAATGGTCTATAGCGCCCATTGAGCCTAACAAACACTTTTCGGAACTTTTTACCTTCAGATCACGAAATTGACTAACAACACTCCCAAATGCTCTATAGCGCCAATTGAGCCTAACAAACACTTTTCGGCACTTTTTACCTTCAGATCACGAAATTGACTAACAACACTCCCAAATGCTCTATAGCGCCCATTGAGCCTAACAAACACTTTTCGGCACTATTTACCTTCAGATCACGAAATGGACTTACAACACTCCAAAATGGTCTATAGCGCCCATTGAGCCTAAGAAACACTTTTCGGCACTTTTTACCTTCAGATCACGAAATGGACTAACAACACTTCCAAATGCTCTATAGCGCCCATTGAGCCTAACAAACACTTTTCGGCTCTTTTTACCTTCAGATCACGAAATGGACTTACTACACTCCAAAATGGTCTATAGCGCTCATTGAGCCTAACAAACACTTTTTTGCACTATTTACGTTCAGATCACAAAATGGACTTCCAACACTCCCAAATGCTCTATAGCGCCCATTGAGCCTAACAAACACTTTTTGGCACTATTTACGTTCAGATCACGAAATGGACTTCCAACACTCCCAAATGGTCTATAGCGCCCATTGAGCCTAACAAACACTTTTCGGCACTATTTACCTTCAGATCACGAAATGGACTTACAACACTCCAAAATGGTCTATAGTGCCCATTGAGCCTAACAAACACTTTTCGGCACTTTTTACCTTCAGATCACGAAATGGACTAACAACACTCCCAAATGCTCTATAGCGCCCATTGAGCCTAACAAACACTTTTCGGCACTTTTTACCTTCAGATCACGAAATGGACTAACAACACTTCCAAATGCTCTATAGCGCCTATTGAGCCTAACAAACAATTTTCGGCACTTTTTACCTTCAGATCACGAAATGGACTTACTACACTCCAAAATGGTCTATAGCGCCCATTGAGCCTAACAAACACTTTTCGGCACTTTTTACCTTCAGATCACGAAATTGACTAACAACACTCCCAAATGCTCTATAGCGCCAATTGAGCCTAACAAACACTTTTTGGCACTTTTTACCTTCAGATCACGAAATGGACTTCCAACACTCCCAAATGCTCTATAGCGCCTATTGAGCCTAACAAACACTTTTCGGCACTTTTTACCTTCAGATCACGAAATTGACTAACAACACTCCCAAATGCTCTATAGCGCCCATTGAGCCTAACAAACACTTTTCGGCACTATTTACCTTCAGATCACGAAATGGACTTACAACACTCCAAAATGGTCTATAGCGCCCATTGAGCCTAAGAAACACTTTTCGGCACTTTTTACCTTCAGATCACGAAATGGACTAACAACACTTCCAAATGCTCTATAGCGCCCATTGAGCCTAACAAACACTTTTCGGCTCTTTTTACCTTCAGATCACGAAATGGACTTACTACACTCCAAAATGGTCTATAGCGCCCATTAAGCCTAACAAACACTTTTCGGCACTTTTTACCTTCAGATCACGAAATTGACTAACAACACTCCCAAATGCTCTATAGCGCCAATTGAGCCTAACAAACACTTTTTGGCACTTTTTACCTTCAGATCACGAAATGGACTTCCAACACTCCCAAATGCTCTATAGCGCCTATTGAGCCTAACAAACACTTTTCGGCACTTTTTACCTTCAGATCACGAAATTGACTAACAACACTCCCAAATGCTCTATAGCGCCCATTGAGCCTAACAAACACTTTTCGGCACTATTTACCTTCAGATCACGAAATGGACTTACAACACTCCAAAATGGTCTATAGCGCCCATTGAGCCTAAGAAACACTTTTCGGCACTTTTTACCTTCAGATCACGAAATGGACTAACAACACTTCCAAATGCTCTATAGCGCCCATTGAGCCTAACAAACACTTTTCGGCTCTTTTTACCTTCAGATCACGAAATGGACTTACTACACTCCAAAATGGTCTATAGCGCCCATTAAGCCTAACAAACACTTTTCGGCACTTTTTACCTTCAGATCACGAAATTGACTAACAACACTCCCAAATGCTCTATAGCGCCCATTGAGCCTAACAAACACTTGTTGGCACTATTTACGTTCAGATCACGAAATGGACTTTCAACACTCCCAAATGGTCTATAGCGCCCATTGAGCCTAACAAACACTTTTCGGCACTTTTTACCTTCAGATCACGAAATGGACTAACAACACTTCCAAATGCTCTATAGCGCCTATTGAGCCTAACAAACACTTTTCGGCACTTTTTACCTTCAGATCACGAAATGGACTTACTACACTCCAAAATGGTCTATAGCGCCCATTAAGCCTAACAAACACTTTTTGGCACTATTTACGTTCAGATCACAAAATGGACTTCCAACACTCCCAAATGCTCTATAGCGCCCATTGAGCCTAACAAACACTTTTTGGCACTATTTACGTTCAGATCACGAAATGGACTTCCAACACTCCCAAATGGTCTATAGCGCCCATTGAGCCTAACAAACACTTTTCGGCACTTTTTACCTTCAGATCACGAAATGGACTAACAACACTCCCAAATGCTCTATAGCGCCCATTGAGCCTAACAAACACTTTTCGGCACTTTTTACCTTCAGATCACGAAATGGACTAACAACACTTCCAAATGCTCTATAGCGCCTATTGAGCCTAACAAACACTTTTCGGCACTTTTTACCTTCAGATCACGAAATGGACTAACAACACTTCCAAATGCTCTATAGCGCCTATTGAGCCTAACAAACACTTTTCGGCACTTTTTACCTTCAGATCACGAAATGGACTTACTACACTCCAAAATGGTCTATAGCGCCCATTAAGCCTAACAAACACTTTTTGGCACTATTTACGTTCAGATCACAAAATGGACTTCCAACACTCCCAAATGCTCTATAGCGCCCATTGAGCCTAACAAACACTTTTTGGCACTATTTACGTTCAGATCACGAAATGGACTTCCAACACTCCCAAATGGTCTATAGCGCCCATTGAGCCTAACAAACACTTTTCGGCACTTTTTACCTTCAGATCACGAAATGGACTAACAACACTCCCAAATGCTCTATAGCGCCCATTGAGCCTAACAAACACTTTTCGGCACTTTTTACCTTCAGATCACGAAATGGACTAACAACACTTCCAAATGCTCTATAGCGCCTATTGAGCCTAACAAACAATTTTCGGCACTTTTTACGTTCAGATCACGAAATGGACTTACTACACTCCAAAATGGTCTATAGCGCCCATTGAGCCTAACAAACACTTTTCGGCACTTTTTACCTTCAGATCACGAAATTGACTAACAACACTCCCAAATGCTCTATAGCGCCAATTGAGCCTAACAAACACTTTTTGGCACTTTTTACCTTCAGATCACGAAATGGACTTCCAACACTCCCAAATGCTCTATAGCGCCTATTGAGCCTAACAAACACTTTTCGGCACTTTTTACCTTCAGATCACGAAATTGACTAACAACACTCCCAAATGCTCTATAGCGCCCATTGAGCCTAACAAACACTTTTCGGCACTATTTACCTTCAGATCACGAAATGGACTTACAACACTCCAAAATGGTCTATAGCGCCCATTGAGCCTAAGAAACACTTTTCGGCACTTTTTACCTTCAGATCACGAAATGGACTAACAACACTTCCAAATGCTCTATAGCGCCCATTGAGCCTAACAAACACTTTTCGGCTCTTTTTACCTTCAGATCACGAAATGGACTTACTACACTCCAAAATGGTCTATAGCGCCCATTAAGCCTAACAAACACTTTTCGGCACTTTTTACCTTCAGATCACGAAATTGACTAACAACACTCCCAAATGCTCTATAGCGCCCATTGAGCCTAACAAACACTTGTTGGCACTATTTACGTTCAGATCACGAAATGGACTTTCAACACTCCCAAATGGTCTATAGCGCCAATTGAGCCTAACAAACACTTTTCGGCACTTTTTACCTTCAGATCACGAAATGGACTAACAACACTTCCAAATGCTCTATAGCGCCCATTGAGCCTAACAAACACTTTTCGGCACTATTTACCTTCAGATCACGAAATGGACTTACAACACTCCAAAATGGTCTATAGCGCCCATTGAGCCTAAGAAACACTTTTCGGCACTTTTTACCTTCAGATCACGAAATGGACTAACAACACTTCCAAATGCTCTATAGCGCCCATTGAGCCTAACAAACACTTTTCGGCTCTTTTTACCTTCAGATCACGAAATGGACTTACTACACTCCAAAATGGTCTATAGCGCTCATTGAGCCTAACAAACACTTTTTTGCACTATTTACGTTCAGATCACAAAATGGACTTCCAACACTCCCAAATGCTCTATAGCGCCCATTGAGCCTAACAAACACTTTTTGGCACTATTTACGTTCAGATCACGAAATGGACTTCCAACACTCCCAAATGGTCTATAGCGCCCATTGAGCCTAACAAACACTTGTCGGCACTATTTACCTTCAGATCACGAAATGGACTTACAACACTCCAAAATGGTCTATAGTGCCCATTGAGCCTAACAAACACTTTTCGGCACTTTTTACCTTCAGATCACGAAATGGACTAACAACACTCCCAAATGCTCTATAGCGCCCATTGAGCCTAACAAACACTTTTCGGCACTTTTTACCTTCAGATCACGAAATGGACTAACAACACTTCCAAATGCTCTATAGCGCCTATTGAGCCTAACAAACAATTTTCGGCACTTTTTACCTTCAGATCACGAAATGGACTTACTACACTCCAAAATGGTCTATAGCGCCCATTGAGCCTAACAAACACTTTTCGGCACTTTTTACCTTCAGATCACGAAACTGACTAACAACACTCCCAAATGCTCTATAGCGCCAATTGAGCCTAACAAACACTTTTTGGCACTTTTTACCTTCAGATCACGAAATGGACTTCCAACACTCCCAAATGCTCTATAGCGCCTATTGAGCCTAAGAAACACTTTTCGGCACTTTTTACCTTCAGATCACGAAATGGACTAACAACACTTCCAAATGCTCTATAGCGCCCATTGAGCCTAACAAACACTTTTCGGCTCTTTTTACCTTCAGATCACGAAATGGACTTACTACACTCCAAAATGGTCTATAGCGCCCATTAAGCCTAACAAACACTTTTCGGCACTTTTTACCTTCAGATCACGAAATTGACTAACAACACTCCCAAATGCTCTATAGCGCCAATTGAGCCTAACAAACACTTTTTGGCACTTTTTACCTTCAGATCACGAAATGGACTTCCAACACTCCCAAATGCTCTATAGCGCCTATTGAGCCTAACAAACACTTTTCGGCACTTTTTACCTTCAGATCACGAAATTGACTAACAACACTCCCAAATGCTCTATAGCGCCCATTGAGCCTAACAAACACTTTTCGGCACTATTTACGTTCAGATCACGAAATGGACTTTCAACACTCCCAAATGGTCTATAGCGCCCATTGAGCCTAACAAACACTTTTCGGCACTTTTTACCTTCAGATCACGAAATGGACTAACAACACTTCCAAATGCTCTATAGCGCCTATCGAGCCTAACAAACACTTTTCGGCACTTTTTACCTTCAGATCACGAAATGGACTTACTACACTCCAAAATGGTCTATAGCGCCCATTAAGCCTAACAAACACTTTTTGGCACTATTTACGTTCAGATCACAAAATGGACTTCCAACACTCCCAAATGCTCTATAGCGCCCATTGAGCCTAACAAACACTTTTTGGCACTATTTACGTTCAGATCACGAAATGGACTTCCAACACTCCCAAATGGTCTATAGCGCCCATTGAGCCTAACAAACACTTTTCGGCACTTTTTACCTTCAGATCACGAAATGGACTAACAACACTCCCAAATGCTCTATAGCGCCCATTGAGCCTAACAAACACTTTTCGGCACTTTTTACCTTCAGATCACGAAATGGACTAACAACACTTCCAAATGCTCTATAGCGCCTATTGAGCCTAACAAACAATTTTCGGCACTTTTTACGTTCAGATCACGAAATGGACTTACTACACTCCAAAATGGTCTATAGCGCCCATTGAGCCTAACAAACACTTTTCGGCACTTTTTACCTTCAGATCACGAAATTGACTAACAACACTCCCAAATGCTCTATAGCGCCAATTGAGCCTAACAAACACTTTTTGGCACTTTTTACCTTCAGATCACGAAATGGACTTCCAACACTCCCAAATGCTCTATAGCGCCTATTGAGCCTAACAAACACTTTTCGGCACTTTTTACCTTCAGATCACGAAATTGACTAACAACACTCCCAAATGCTCTATAGCGCCCATTGAGCCTAACAAACACTTTTCGGCACTATTTACCTTCAGATCACGAAATGGACTTACAACACTCCAAAATGGTCTATAGCGCCCATTGAGCCTAAGAAACACTTTTCGGCACTTTTTACCTTCAGATCACGAAATGGACTAACAACACTTCCAAATGCTCTATAGCGCCCATTGAGCCTAACAAACACTTTTCGGCTCTTTTTACCTTCAGATCACGAAATGGACTTACTACACTCCAAAATGGTCTATAGCGCCCATTAAGCCTAACAAACACTTTTCGGCACTTTTTACCTTCAGATCACGAAATTGACTAACAACACTCCCAAATGCTCTATAGCGCCCATTGAGCCTAACAAACACTTGTTGGCACTATTTACGTTCAGATCACGAAATGGACTTTCAACACTCCCAAATGGTCTATAGCGCCCATTGAGCCTAACAAACACTTTTCGGCACTTTTTACCTTCAGATCACGAAATGGACTAACAACACTTCCAAATGCTCTATAGCGCCTATTGAGCCTAACAAACACTTTTCGGCACTTTTTACCTTCAGATCACGAAATGGACTTACTACACTCCAAAATGGTCTATAGCGCCCATTGAGCCTAACAAACACTTTTCGGCACTTTTTACCTTCAGATCACGAAATTGACTAACAACACTCCCAAATGCTCTATAGCGCCAATTGAGCCTAAAAACACTTTTTGGCACTTTTTACCTTCAGATCACGAAATGGACTTCCAACACTCCCAAATGCTCTATAGCGCCCATTGAGCCTAAGAAACACTTTTCGGCACTTTTTACCTTCAGATCACGAAATGGACTAACAACACTTCCAAATGCTCTATAGCGCCCATTGAGCCTAACAAACACTTTTCGGCTCTTTTTACCTTCAGATCACGAAATGGACTTACTACACTCCAAAATGGTCTATAGCGCCCATTAAGCCTAACAAACACTTTTCGGCACTTTTTACCTTCAGATCACGAAATTGACTAACAACACTCCCAAATGCTCTATAGCGCCCATTGAGCCTAACAAACACTTTTTGGCACTATTTACGTTCAGATCACAAAATGGACTTCCAACACTCCCAAATGCTCTATAGCGCCCATTGAGCCTAACAAACACTTTTTGGCACTATTTACGTTCAGATCACGAAATGGACTTTCAACACTCCCAAATGGTCTATAGCGCCCATTGAGCCTAACAAACACTTTTCGGCACTATTTACCTTCAGATCACGAAATGGACTTACAACACTCCAAAATGGTCTATAGTGCCCATTGAGCCTAACAAACACTTTTCGGCACTTTTTACCTTCAGATCACGAAATGGACTAACAACACTCCCAAATGCTCTATAGCGCCCATTGAGCCTAACAAACACTTGTTGGCACTATTTACGTTCAGATCACGAAATGGACTTTCAACACTCCCAAATGGTCTATAGCGCCCATTGAGCCTAACAAACACTTTTCGGCACTTTTTACCTTCAGATCACGAAATGGACTAACAACACTTCCAAATGCTCTATAGCGCCTATTGAGCCTAACAAACACTTTTCGGCACTTTTTACCTTCAGATCACGAAATGGACTTACTACACTCCAAAATGGTCTATAGCGCCCATTGAGCCTAACAAACACTTTTCGGCACTTTTTACCTTCAGATCACGAAATTGACTAACAACACTCCCAAATGCTCTATAGCGCCAATTGAGCCTAAAAACACTTTTTGGCACTTTTTACCTTCAGATCACGAAATGGACTTCCAACACTCCCAAATGCTCTATAGCGCCCATTGAGCCTAAGAAACACTTTTCGGCACTTTTTACCTTCAGATCACGAAATGGACTAACAACACTTCCAAATGCTCTATAGCGCCTATTGAGCCTAACAAACACTTTTCGGCTCTTTTTACCTTCAGATCACGAAATGGACTTACTACACTCCAAAATGGTCTATAGCGCCCATTAAGCCTAACAAACACTTTTCGGCACTTTTTACCTTCAGATCACGAAATTGACTAACAACACTCCCAAATGCTCTATAGCGCCCATTGAGCCTAACAAACACTTTTTGGCACTATTTACGTTCAGATCACAAAATGGACTTCCAACACTCCCAAATGCTCTATAGCGCCCATTGAGCCTAACAAACACTTTTTGGCACTATTTACGTTCAGATCACGAAATGGACTTTCAACACTCCCAAATGGTCTATAGCGCCCATTGAGCCTAACAAACACTTTTCGGCACTATTTACCTTCAGATCACGAAATGGACTTACAACACTCCAAAATGGTCTATAGTGCCCATTGAGCCTAACAAACACTTTTCGGCACTTTTTACCTTCAGATCACGAAATGGACTAACAACACTCCCAAATGCTCTATAGCGCCCATTGAGCCTAACAAACACTTTTTGGCACTATTTACGTTCAGATCACAAAATGGACTTCCAACACTCCCAAATGCTCTATAGCGCCCATTGAGCCTAACAAACACTTTTTGGCACTATTTACGTTCAAATCACGAAATGGACTTCCAACACTCCCAAATGGTCTATAGCGCCCATTGAGCCTAACAAACACTTTTCGGCACTATTTACCTTCAGATCACGAAATGGACTTACAACACTCCCAAATGGTCTATAGTGCCCATTGAGCCTAACAAACACTTTTCGGCACTTTTTACCCTCAGATCACGAAATGGACTAACAACACTCCCAAATGCTCTATAGCGCCCATTGAGCCTAACAAACACTTTTCGGCACTTTTTACCTTCAGATCACCAAATGGACTAACAACACTCCCAAATGCTCTATATCGCCCATTGAGCCTAACAAACACTTTTCGGCACTTTTTACCTTCAGATCACGAAATTGACTAACAACACTCCCAAATGCTCTATAGCGCCCATTGAGCCTAACAAACACTTTTCGGCACTTTTTACCTTCAGATCACGAAATTGACTAACAACACTCCCAAATGCTCTATAGCGCCCATTGAGCCTAAGAAACACTTTTCGGCACTTTTTACCTTCAGATCACGAAATTGACTAACAACACTCCCAAATGCTCTATAGCGCCCATTGAGCCTAACAAACACTTTTCGGCACTATTTACCTTCAGTTCACAAAATGGACTTACAGCACTCCCAAATGCTCTATAGCGCCCATTGAGCCTAACAAACACTTTTCGGCACTTTTTACCTTCAGATCACGAAATTGACTAACAACACTCCCAAATGTTCTACAGCGCCCATTGAGCCTATGAAACACTTTTCGGCACTTTTTACCTTCAGATCACGAAATTGACTAACAACACTCCAAAATGGTCTATAGCGCCCATTGAGCCTAACAAACACTTTCGGCACTATTTACCGTCAGATCACTAAATGGACTTACAACACTCCAAAATGGTATATAGCGCACATTGAGCCTAACAAACACTTTTCGGCACTTTTTACCTTCAGATCACGAAATTGACTAACAACACTCCCAAATGTTCTATAGCGCCCATTGAGCCTAAGAAACACTTCTCGGCACTTTTTACCTCCAGATCACGAAATTGACTAACAACACTCCCAAATGCTCTATAGCGCCCATTGAGCCTAACAAACACTTTTTCGGCACTATTTACCTTCAGATCACGAAATTGACTTACAACACTCCCAAATGGTCTATAGCGCCCATTGAGCCTAACAAACACTTTTTGGCACTATTTACCTTCAGATCACGAAATGGACTTACAACACTCCCAAATGGTCTATAGCGCCCATTGAGCCTAACAAACACTTTTTGGCACTATTTACCTTCAGATCACGAAATGGACTTACAACACTCCAAAATGGTCTATAGCGTCCATTGATCCTAAGAAACACTTTTCGGCACTTTTTACCTTCAGATCACGAAATTGACTAACAACACTTCCAAATGCTCTATAGCGCCCATTGAGCCTAAGAAACACTTTTCGGCACTTTTTACCTTCAGATCACGAAATTGACTAACAACACTCCCAAATGCTCTATAGCGCCCATTGAGCCTAACAAACACTTTTTGGCACTATTTACCTTCAGATCACAAAATGGACTTACAACACTCCCAAATGCTCTATAGCGCCCATTGAGCCTAACAAACACTTTTCGGCACTTTTTACCTTCAGATCACGAAATTGACTAACAACACTCCCAAATGCTCTATAGCGCCCATTGAGCCTAAGAAACACTTTTCGGCACTTTTTACCTTCAGATCACGAAATTGACTAACAACACTCCCAAATGGTCTATAGCGCCCATTGAGCCTAACAAACACTTTTCGGCACTATTCACCGTCAGATCACGAAATGGACTTACTACACTCCAAAATGGTCTATAGCGCCCATTGAGCCTAACAAACACTTTTCGGCACTTTTTACCTTCAGATCACGAAATGGACTAACAACACTCCCAAATGCTCTATAGCGCCCATTGAGCCTAACAAACACTTTTCGGCACTTTTTACCTTCAGATCACGAAATGGACTTACAACACTCCAAAATGGTCTATAGCGCCCATTGAGCATCAGAAACACTTTTCGGCACTATTTACCTTCAGATCACGAAATTGACTAACAACACTCCCAAATGCACTATAGCGCCCATTGAGCCTAACAACCACTTGTCGGCACTATTTACCGTCAGATCACGAAATGGACTTACAACACTCCAAAATGGTATATAGCGCACATTGAGCCTAACAAACACTTTTCGGCACTTTTTACCTTCAGATCACGAAATTGACTAACAACACTCCCAAATGTTCTATAGCGCCCATTGAGCCTAAGAAACACTTCTCGGCACTTTTTACCTCCAGATCACGAAATTGACTAACAACACTCCCAAATGCTCTATAGCGCCCATTGAGCCTAACAAACACTTTTTCAGCACTATTTACCTTCAGATCACGAAATTGACTTACAACACTCCCAAATGGTCTATAGCGCCCATTGAGCCTAACAAACACTTTTTGGCACTATTTACCTTCAGATCACGAAATGGACTTACAACACTCCAAAATGGTCTATAGCGCCCATTGAGCCTAAGAAACACTTTTCGGCACTATTTACCTTCAGATCACGAAATTGACTAACAACACTCCCAAATGCTCTATAGCGCCCATTGAGCCTAACAAACACTTTTCGGCACTATTTACCTTCAGATCACGAAATTGACTTACAACACTCCAAAATGGTCTATAGCGTCCATTGATCCTAAGAAACACTTTTCGGCACTTTTTACCTTCAGATCACGAAATTGACTAACAACACTTCCAAATGCTCTATAGCGCCCATTGAGCCTAAGAAACACTTTTCGGCACTTTTTACCTTCAGATCACGAAATTGACTAACAACACTCCCAAATGCTCTATAGCGCCCATTGAGCCTAACAAACACTTTTCGGCACTTTTTACCTTCAGATCACGAAATGGACTAACAACACTCCCAAATGCTCTATAGCGCCCATTGAGCCTAACAAACACTTTTCGGCACTTTTTACCTTCAGATCACGAAATGGACTAACAACACTTCCAAATGCTCTATAGCGCCTATTGAGCCTAACAAACACTTTTCGGCACTTTTTACCTTCAGATCACAAAATGGACTTACTACACTCCAAAATGGTCTATAGCGCCCATTGAGCCTAACAAACACTTTTCGGCACTTTTTACCTTCAGATCACGAAATGGACTAACAACACTCCCAAATGCTCTATAGCGCCCATTAAGCCTAACAAACACTTTTCGGCACTTTTTACCTTCAGATCACGAAATGGACTAACAACACTCCCAAATGCTCTATAGCGCCCATTGAGCCTAACAAACACTTTTCGGCACTATTTACCTTCAGATCACGAAATTGACTTACAACACTCCAAAATGGTCTATAGCGTCCATTGATCCTAAGAAACACTTTTCGGCACTTTTTACCTTCAGATCACGAAATTGACTAACAACACTTCCAAATGCTCTATAGCGCCCATTGAGCCTAAGAAACACTTTTCGGCACTTTTTACCTTCAGATCACGAAATTGACTAACAACACTCCCAAATGCTCTATAGCGCCCATTGAGCCTAACAAACACTTTTCGGCACTTTTTACCTTCAGATCACGAAATGGACTAACAACACTCCCAAATGCTCTATAGCGCCCATTGAGCCTAACAAACACTTTTCGGCACTTTTTACCTTCAGATCACGAAATGGACTAACAACACTTCCAAATGCTCTATAGCGCCTATTGAGCCTAACAAACACTTTTCGGCACTTTTTACCTTCAGATCACGAAATGGACTTACTACACTCCAAAATGGTCTATAGCGCCCATTGAGCCTAACAAACACTTTTCGGCACTTTTTACCTTCAGATCACGAAATGGACTAACAACACTCCCAAATGCTCTATAGCGCCCATTAAGCCTAACAAACACTTTTCGGCACTTTTTACCTTCAGATCACGAAATGGACTAACAACACTCCCAAATGCTCTATAGCGCCCATTGAGCCTAAGAAACACTTTTCGGCACGTTTTACCTTCAGATCACGAAATTGACTAACAACACTCCCAAATGGTCTATAGCGCCCATTGAGCCTAACAAACACTTTTCGGCACTATTCACCGTCAGATCACGAAATGGACTTACTACACTCCAAAATGGTCTATAGCGCCCATTGAGCCTAACAAACACTTTTCGGCACTTTTTACCTTCAGATCACGAAATGGACTAACAACACTCCCAAATGCTCTATAGCGCCCATTAAGCCTAACAAACACTTTTCGGCACTTTTTACCTTCAGATCACGAAATGGACTAACAACACTCCCAAATGCTCTATAGCGCCCATTGAGCCTAACAAACACTTTTCGGCACTTTTTACCTTCAGATCACGAAATGGACTTACAACACTCCAAAATGGTCTATAGCGCCCATTGAGCATCAGAAACACTTTTCGGCACTATTTACCTTCAGATCACGAAATTGACTAACAACACTCCCAAATGCACTATAGCGCCCATTGAGCCTAACAACCACTTTTCGGCACTTTTTACCTTCAGATCACGAAATTGACTAACAACACTTCCAAATGCTCTATAGCGCCCATTGAGCCTAACAACCACTTGTCGGCACTATTTACCGTCAGATCACTAAATGGACTTACAACACTCCAAAATGGTATATAGCGCACATTGAGCCTAAGAAACACCTTTTGGCACTATTTACCTTCAGATTACGAAATGGACTTACAACACTCCAAAATGGTCTATAGCGCCCATTGAGCCTAAGAAACACTTCTCGGCACTTTTTACCTCCAGATCACGAAATTGACTAACAACACTCCCAAATGCTCTATAGCGCCCATTGAGCCTAACAAACACTTTTCGGCACTTTTTACCTTCAGATCACGAAATGGACTAACAACACTCCCAAATGCTCTATAGCGCCCATTGAGCCTAACAAACACTTTTCGGCACTTTTTACCTTCAGATCACGAAATGGACTAACAACACTTCCAAATGCTCTATAGCGCCTATTGAGCCTAACAAACACTTTTCGGCACTTTTTACCTTCAGATCACGAAATGGACTTACTACACTCCAAAATGGTCTATAGCGCCCATTGAGCCTAACAAACACTTTTCGGCACTTTTTACCTTCAGATCACGAAATTGACTAACAACACTCCCAAATGCTCTATAGCGCCAATTGAGCCTAACAAACACTTTTTGGCACTATTTACCTTCAGATCACGAAATGGACTTCCAACACTCCCAAATGCTCTATAGCGCCCATTGAGCCTAACAAACATTTTTCGGCACTTTTTACCTTCAGATCACGAAATGGACTTCCAACACTCCCAAATGCTCTATAGCGCCCATTGAGCCTAACAAACACTTTTCGGCACTTTTTACCTTCAGATCACGAAATGGACTTACAACACTCCAAAATGGTATATAGCGCACATTGAGCCTAAGAAACACCTTTTGGCACTATTTACCTTCAGATTACGAAATGGACTTACAACACTCCAAAATGGTCTATAGCGCCCATTGAGCCTAAGAAACACTTCTCGGCACTTTTTACCTCCAGATCACGAAATTGACTAACACCACTCCCAAATGCTCTATAGCGCCCATTGAGCCTAACAAACACTTTTCGGCACTTTTTACCTTCAGATCACGAAATGGACTAACAACACTCCCAAATGCTCTATAGCGCCCATTGAGCCTAACAAACACTTTTCGGCACTTTTTACCTTCAGATCACGAAATGGACTAACAACACTTCCAAATGCTCTATAGCGCCTATTGAGCCTAACAAACACTTTTCGGCACTTTTTACCTTCAGATCACGAAATGGACTTACTACACTCCAAAATGGTCTATAGCGCCCATTGAGCCTAACAAACACTTTTCGGCACTTTTTACCTTCAGATCACGAAATTGACTAACAACACTCCCAAATGCTCTATAGCGCCAATTGAGCCTAACAAACACTTTTCGGCACTTTTTACCTTCAGATCACGAAATTGACTAACAACACTCCCAAATGCTCTATAGCGCCCATTGAGCCTAACAAACACTTTTCGGCACTATTTACCTTCAGATCACAAAATGGACTTATAACACTCCAAAATGGTCTATAGCGCCCATTGAGCCTAAGAAACACTTTTCGGCACTTTTTACCTTCAGATCACGAAATGGACTAACAACACTTCCAAATGCTCTATAGCGCCCATTGAGCCTAACAAACACTTTTCGGCTCTTTTTACCTTCAGATCACGAAATGGACTTACTACACTCCAAAATGGTCTATAGCGCCCATTAAGCCTAACAAACACTTTTCGGCACTTTTTACCTTCAGATCACGAAATTGACTAACAACACTCACAAATGCTCTATAGCGCCCATTGAGCCTAACAAACACTTTTTGGCACTATTTACGTTCAGATCACAAAATGGACTTCCAACACTCCCAAATGCTCTATAGCGCCCATTGAGCCTAACAAACACTTTTTGGCACTATTTACGTTCAGATCACGAAATGGACTTCCAACACTCCCAAATGGTCTATAGCGCCCATTGAGCCTAACAACCACTTGTCGGCACTATTTACCGTCAGATCACTAAATGGACTTACAACACTCCAAAATGGTATATAGCGCACATTGAGCCTAAGAAACACCTTTCGGCACTATTTACCTTCAGATTACGAAATGGACTAACAACACTCCCAAATGCTCTATAGCGCCCATTAAGCCTAACAAACACTTTTCGGCACTTTTTACCTTCAGATCACGAAATGGACTAACAACACTCCCAAATGCTCTATAGCGCCCATTGAGCCTAACAAACACTTTTCGGCACTTTTTACCTTCAGATCACGAAATGGACTTACAACACTCCAAAATGGTCTATAGCGCCCATTGAGCATCAGAAACACTTTTCGGCACTATTTACCTTCAGATCACGAAATTGACTAACAACACTCCCAAATGCACTATAGCGCCCATTGAGCCTAACAACCACTTGTCGGCACTATTTACCGTCAGATCACTAAATGGACTTACAACACTCCAAAATGGTATATAGCGCACATTGAGCCTAAGAAACACCTTTTGGCACTATTTACCTTCAGATTACGAAATGGACTTACAACACTCCAAAATGGTCTATAGCGCCCATTGAGCCTAAGAAACACTTCTCGGCACTTTTTACCTCCAGATCACGAAATTGACTAACAACACTCCCAAATGCTCTATAGCGCCCATTGAGCCTAACAAACACTTTTCGGCACTTTTTACCTTCAGATCACGAAATGGACTAACAACACTCCCAAATGCTCTATAGCGCCCATTGAGCCTAACAAACACTTTTCGGCACTTTTTACCTTCAGATCACGAAATGGACTAACAACACTTCCAAATGCTCTATAGCGCCTATTGAGCCTAACAAACACTTTTCGGCACTTTTTACCTTCAGATCACGAAATGGACTTACTACACTCCAAAATGGTCTATAGCGCCCATTGAGCCTAACAAACACTTTTCGGCACTTTTTACCTTCAGATCACGAAATGGACTAACAACACTCCCAAATGCTCTATAGCGCCCATTGAGCCTAACAAACACTTTTCGGCACTTTTTACCTTCAGATCACGAAATGGACTAACAACACTTCCAAATGCTCTATAGCGCCTATTGAGCCTAACAAACACTTTTCGGCACTTTTTACCTTCAGATCACGAAATGGACTTACTACACTCCAAAATGGTCTATAGCGCCCATTGAGCCTAACAAACACTTTTCGGCACTTTTTACCTTCAGATCACGAAATTGACTAACAACACTCCCAAATGCTCTATAGCGCCAATTGAGCCTAACAAACACTTTTTGGCACTATTTACCTTCAGATCACGAAATGGACTTCCAACACTCCCAAATGCTCTATAGCGCCCATTGAGCCTAACAAACATTTTTCGGCACTTTTTACCTTCAGATCACGAAATGGACTTCCAACACTCCCAAATGCTCTATAGCGCCCATTGAGCCTAACAAACACTTTTCGGCACTTTTTACCTTCAGATCACGAAATGGACTTACAACACTCCAAAATGGTATATAGCGCACATTGAGCCTAAGAAACACCTTTTGGCACTATTTACCTTCAGATTACGAAATGGACTTACAACACTCCAAAATGGTCTATAGCGCCCATTGAGCCTAAGAAACACTTCTCGGCACTTTTTACCTCCAGATCACGAAATTGACTAACACCACTCCCAAATGCTCTATAGCGCCAATTGAGCCTAACAAACACTTTTCGGCACTTTTTACCTTCAGATCACGAAATGGACTAACAACACTCCCAAATGCTCTATAGCGCCCATTGAGCCTAACAAACACTTTTCGGCACTTTTTACCTTCAGATCACGAAATGGACTAACAACACTTCCAAATGCTCTATAGCGCCTATTGAGCCTAACAAACACTTTTCGGCACTTTTTACCTTCAGATCACGAAATGGACTTACTACACTCCAAAATGGTCTATAGCGCCCATTGAGCCTAACAAACACTTTTCGGCACTTTTTACCTTCAGATCACGAAATTGACTAACAACACTCCCAAATGCTCTATAGCGCCAATTGAGCCTAACAAACACTTTTCGGCACTTTTTACCTTCAGATCACGAAATTGACTAACAACACTCCCAAATGCTCTATAGCGCCCATTGAGCCTAACAAACACTTTTCGGCACTATTTACCTTCAGATCACAACATGGACTTATAACACTCCAAAATGGTCTATAGCGCCCATTGAGCCTAAGAAACACTTTTCGGCACTTTTTACCTTCAGATCACGAAATGGACTAACAACACTTCCAAATGCTCTATAGCGCCCATTGAGCCTAACAAACACTTTTCGGCTCTTTTTACCTTCAGATCACGAAATGGACTTACTACACTCCAAAATGGTCTATAGCGCCCATTAAGCCTAACAAACACTTTTCGGCACTTTTTACCTTCAGATCACGAAATTGACTAACAACACTCACAAATGCTCTATAGCGCCCATTGAGCCTAACAAACACTTTTTGGCACTATTTACGTTCAGATCACAAAATGGACTTCCAACACTCCCAAATGCTCTATAGCGCCCATTGAGCCTAACAAACACTTTTTGGCACTATTTACGTTCAGATCACGAAATGGACTTCCAACACTCCCAAATGGTCTATAGCGCCCATTGAGCCTAACAACCACTTGTCGGCACTATTTACCGTCAGATCACTAAATGGACTTACAACACTCCAAAATGGTATATAGCGCACATTGAGCCTAAGAAACACCTTTCGGCACTATTTACCTTCAGATTACGAAATGGACTAACAACACTCCCAAATGCTCTATAGCGCCCATTAAGCCTAACAAACACTTTTCGGCACTTTTTACCTTCAGATCACGAAATGGACTAACAACACTCCCAAATGCTCTATAGCGCCCATTGAGCCTAACAAACACTTTTCGGCACTTTTTACCTTCAGATCACGAAATGGACTTACAACACTCCAAAATGGTCTATAGCGCCCATTGAGCATCAGAAACACTTTTCGGCACTATTTACCTTCAGATCACGAAATTGACTAACAACACTCCCAAATGCACTATAGCGCCCATTGAGCCTAACAACCACTTGTCGGCACTATTTACCGTCAGATCACTAAATGGACTTACAACACTCCAAAATGGTATATAGCGCACATTGAGCCTAAGAAACACCTTTTGGCACTATTTACCTTCAGATTACGAAATGGACTTACAACACTCCAAAATGGTCTATAGCGCCCATTGAGCCTAAGAAACACTTCTCGGCACTTTTTACCTCCAGATCACGAAATTGACTAACAACACTCCCAAATGCTCTATAGCGCCCATTGAGCCTAACAAACACTTTTCGGCACTTTTTACCTTCAGATCACGAAATGGACTAACAACACTCCCAAATGCTCTATAGCGCCCATTGAGCCTAACAAACACTTTTCGGCACTTTTTACCTTCAGATCACGAAATGGACTAACAACACTTCCAAATGCTCTATAGCGCCTATTGAGCCTAACAAACACTTTTCGGCACTTTTTACCTTCAGATCACGAAATGGACTTACTACACTCCAAAATGGTCTATAGCGCCCATTGAGCCTAACAAACACTTTTCGGCACTTTTTACCTTCAGATCACGAAATTGACTAACAACACTCCCAAATGCTCTATAGCGCCAATTGAGCCTAACAAACACTTTTTGGCACTATTTACCTTCAGATCACGAAATGGACTTCCAACACTCCCAAATGCTCTATAGCGCCCATTGAGCCTAACAAACATTTTTCGGCACTTTTTACCTTCAGATCACGAAATGGACTTCCAACACTCCCAAATGCTCTATAGCGCCCATTGAGCCTAACAAACACTTTTCGGCACTTTTTACCTTCAGATCACGAAATGGACTTACAACACTCCAAAATGGTATATAGCGCACATTGAGCCTAAGAAACACCTTTTGGCACTATTTACCTTCAGATTACGAAATGGACTTACAACACTCCAAAATGGTCTATAGCGCCCATTGAGCCTAAGAAACACTTCTCGGCACTTTTTACCTCCAGATCACGAAATTGACTAACACCACTCCCAAATGCTCTATAGCGCCCATTGAGCCTAACAAACACTTTTCGGCACTTTTTACCTTCAGATCACGAAATGGACTAACAACACTCCCAAATGCTCTATAGCGCCCATTGAGCCTAACAAACACTTTTCGGCACTTTTTACCTTCAGATCACGAAATGGACTAACAACACTTCCAAATGCTCTATAGCGCCTATTGAGCCTAACAAACACTTTTCGGCACTTTTTACCTTCAGATCACGAAATGGACTTACTACACTCCAAAATGGTCTATAGCGCCCATTGAGCCTAACAAACACTTTTCGGCACTTTTTACCTTCAGATCACGAAATTGACTAACAACACTCCCAAATGCTCTATAGCGCCAATTGAGCCTAACAAACACTTTTCGGCACTTTTTACCTTCAGATCACGAAATTGACTAACAACACTCCCAAATGCTCTATAGCGCCCATTGAGCCTAACAAACACTTTTCGGCACTATTTACCTTCAGATCACAAAATGGACTTATAACACTCCAAAATGGTCTATAGCGCCCATTGAGCCTAAGAAACACTTTTCGGCACTTTTTACCTTCAGATCACGAAATGGACTAACAACACTTCCAAATGCTCTATAGCGCCTATTGAGCCTAACAAACACTTTTCGGCACTTTTTACCTTCAGATCACGAAATGGACTTACTACACTCCAAAATGGTCTATAGCGCCCATTGAGCCTAACAAACACTTTTCGGCACTTTTTACCTTCAGATCACGAAATTGACTAACAACACTCCCAAATGCTCTATAGCGCCAATTGAGCCTAACAAACACTTTTCGGCACTTTTTACCTTCAGATCACGAAATTGACTAACAACACTCCCAAATGCTCTATAGCGCCCATTGAGCCTAACAAACACTTTTCGGCACTATTTACCTTCAGATCACAAAATGGACTTATAACACTCCAAAATGGTCTATAGCGCCCATTGAGCCTAAGAAACACTTTTCGGCACTTTTTACCTTCAGATCACGAAATGGACTAACAACACTTCCAAATGCTCTATAGCGCCCATTGAGCCTAACAAACACTTTTCGGCTCTTTTTACCTTCAGATCACGAAATGGACTTACTACACTCCAAAATGGTCTATAGCGCCCATTAAGCCTAACAAACACTTTTCGGCACTTTTTACCTTCAGATCACGAAATTGACTAACAACACTCCCAAATGCTCTATAGCGCCCATTGAGCCTAACAAACACTTTTTGGCACTATTTACGTTCAGATCACAAAATGGACTTCCAACACTCCCAAATGCTCTATAGCGCCCATTGAGCCTAACAAACACTTTTTGGCACTATTTACGTTCAGATCACGAAATGGACTTCCAACACTCCCAAATGCTCTATAGCGCCCATTGAGCCTAAGAAACACCTTTCGGCACTATTTACCTTCAGATTACGAAATGGACTTACAACACTCCAAAATGGTCTATAGCGCCCATTGAGCCTAAGAAACACTTCTCGGCACTTTTTACCTCCAGATCACGAAATTGACTAACAACACTCCCAAATGCTCTATAGCGCCCATTGAGCCTAACAAACACTTTTCGGCACTTTTTACCTCCAGATCACGAAATTGACTAACAACACTCCCAAATGCTCTATAGCGCCCATTGAGCTTAACAAACACTTTTCGGCACTTTTTACCTTCAGATCACGAAATGGACTAACAACACTCCCAAATGCTCTATAGCGCCCATTGAGCCTAACAAACACTTTTCGGCACTTTTTACCTTCAGATCACGAAATGGACTTCCAACACTCCCAAATGCTCTATAGCGCCTATTGAGCCTAACAAACACTTTTCGGCACTTTTTACCTTCAGATCACGAAATTGACTAACAATACTCCCAAATGCTCTATAGCGCCCATTGAGCCTAACAAACACTTTTCGGCACTATTTACCTTCAGATCACGAAATGGACTTACAACACTCCAAAATGGTCTATAGCGCCCATTGAGCCTAAGAAACACTTTTCGGCACTTTTTACCTTCAGATCACGAAATGGACTAACAACACTTCCAAATGCTCTATAGCGCCCATTGAGCCTAACAAACACTTTTCGGCTCTTTTTACCTTCAGATCACGAAATGGACTTACTACACTCCAAAATGGTCTATAGCGCCCATTGAGCCTAACAAACACTTTTTGGCACTATTTACGTTCAGATCACAAAATGGACTTCCAACACTCCCAAATGCTCTATAGCGCCCATTGAGCCTAACAAACCCTTTTTGGCACTATTTACGTTCAGATCACGAAATGGACTTCCAACACTCCCAAATGGTCTATAGCGCCCATTGAGCCTAACAAACACTTTTCGGCACTATTTACCTTCAGATCACGAAATGGACTTACAACACTCCAAAATGTTCTATAGTGCCCATTGAGCCTAACAAACACTTGTCGGCACTTTTTACCTTCAGTTCACGAAATGGACTAACAACACTCCCAAATGCTCTATAGCGCCCATTGAGCCTAACAAACACTTTTCGGCACTTTTTACCTTTAGATCACCAAATGGACTAACAACACTCCCAAATGCTCTATAGCGCCCATTGAGCCTAACAAACACTTTTCGGCACTTTTTACCTTCAGATCACGAAATGGACTAACAACACTCCCAAATGCTCTATAGCGCCCATTGAGCCTAACAAACACTTTTCGGCACTTTTTACCTTCAGATCACGAAATGGACTTACTACACTCCAAAATGGTCTATAGCGCCCATTGAGCCTAACAAACACTTTTCGGCACTTTTTACCTTCAGATCACGAAATTGACTAACAACACTCCCAAATGCTCTATAGCGCCAATTGAGCCTAACAAACACTTTTCGGCACTTTTTACCTTCAGATCACGTAATTGACTAACAACACTCCCAAATGCTCTATAGCGCCAATTGAGCCTAACAAACACTTTTTGGCACTATTTACCTTCAGATCACGAAATGGACTTCCAACACTCCCAAATGCTCTATAGCGCCCATTGAGCCTAACAAACATTTTTCGGCACTTTTTACCTTCAGATCACGAAATGGACTTTCAACACTCCCAAATGCTCTATAGCGCCTATTGAGCCTAACAAACACTTTTCGGCACTTTTTACCTTCAGATCACGAAATTGACTAACAACACTCCCAAATGCTCTATAGCGCCCATTGAGCCTAACAAACACTTTTTGGCACTATTTACGTTCAGATCACAAAATGGACTTCCAACACTCCCAAATGCTCTATAGCGCCCATTGAGCCTAACAAACACCTTTTGGCACTATTTACGTTCAGATCACGAAATGGACTTCCAACACTCCCAAATGGTCTATAGCGCCCATTGAGCCTAACAAACACTTTTCGGCACTATTTACCTTCAGATCACGAAATGGACTTACAACACTCCCAAATGGTCTATAGTGCCCATTGAGCCTAACAAACACTTTTCGGCACTTTTTACCTTCAGATCACGAAATGGACTAACAACACTCCCAAATGCTCTATAGCGCCCATTGAGCCTAACAAACACTTTTCGGCACGTTTTACCTTCAGATCACCAAATGGACTAACAACACTCCCAAATGCTCTATATCGCCCATTGAGCCTAACAAACACTTTTCGGCACTTTTTACCTTCAGATCACGAAATTGACTAACAACACTCCCAAATGCTCTATAGCGCCCATTGAGCCTAACAAACACTTTTCGGCACTTTTTACCTTCAGATCACGAAATTGACTAACAACACTCCCAAATGCTCTATAGCGCCCATTGAGCCTAACAAACACTTTTCGGCACTTTTTACCTTCAGATCACGAAATGGACTAACAACACTCCCAAATGCTCTATAGCGCCCATTGAGCCTAACAAACACTTTTCGGCACTTTTTACCTTCAGATCACGAAATGGACTAACAACACTTCCAAATGCTCTATAGCGCCTATTGAGCCTAACAAACACTTTTCGGCACTTTTTACCTTCAGATCACGAAATGGACTTACTACACTCCAAAATGGTCTATAGCGCCCATTGAGCCTAACAAACACTTTTCGGCACTTTTTACCTTCAGATCACGAAATTGACTAACAACACTCCCAAATGCTCTATAGCGCCAATTGAGCCTAACAAACACTTTTTGGCACTATTTACCTTCAGATCACGAAATGGACTTCCAACACTCCCAAATGCTCTATAGCGCCCATTGAGCCTAACAAACATTTTTCGGCACTTTTTACCTTCAGATCACGAAATGGACTTCCAACACTCCCAAATGCTCTATAGCGCCCATTGAGCCTAACAAACACTTTTCGGCACTTTTTACCTACAGATCACGAAATGGACTTACAACACTCCAAAATGGTATATAGCGCACATTGAGCCTAAGAAACACCTTTTGGCACTATTTACCTTCAGATTACGAAATGGACTTACAACACTCCAAAATGGTCTATAGCGCCCATTGAGCCTAAGAAACACTTCTCGGCACTTTTTACCTCCAGATCACGAAATTGACTAACAACACTCCCAAATGCTCTATAGCGCCCATTGAGCCTAACAAACACTTTTCGGCACTTTTTACCTTCAGATCACGAAATGGACTAACAACACTTCCAAATGCTCTATAGCGCCTATTGAGCCTAACAAACACTTTTCGGCACTTTTTACCTTCAGATCACGAAATGGACTTACTACACTCCAAAATGGTCTATAGCGCCCATTGAGCCTAACAAACACTTTTCGGCACTTTTTACCTTCAGATCACGAAATGGACTAACAACACTCCCAAATGCTCTATAGCGCCCATTGAGCCTAACAAACACTTTTCGGCACTTTTTACCTTCAGATCACGAAATTGACTAACAACACTCCCAAATGCTCTATAGCGCCAATTGAGCCTAACAAACACTTTTCGGCACTTTTTACCTTCAGATCACGAAATTGACTAACAACACTCCCAAATGCTCTATAGCGCCCATTGAGCCTAACAAACACTTTTCGGCACTATTTACCTTCAGATCACAAAATGGACTTATAACACTCCAAAATGGTCTATAGCGCCCATTGAGCCTAAGAAACACTTTTCGGCACTTTTTACCTTCAGATCACGAAATGGACTAACAACACTTCCAAATGCTCTATAGCGCCCATTGAGCCTAACAAACACTTTTCGGCTCTTTTTACCTTCAGATCACGAAATGGACTTACTACACTCCAAAATGGTCTATAGCGCCCATTAAGCCTAACAAACACTTTTCGGCACTTTTTACCTTCAGATCACGAAATTGACTAACAACACTCCCAAATGCTCTATAGCGCCCATTGAGCCTAACAAACACTTTTTGGCACTATTTACGTTCAGATCACAAAATGGACTTCCAACACTCCCAAATGCTCTATAGCGCCCATTGAGCCTAACAAACACTTTTTGGCACTATTTACGTTCAGATCACGAAATGGACTTCCAACACTCCCAAATGGTCTATAGCGCCCATTGAGCCTAACAACCACTTGTCGGCACTATTTACCGACAGATCACTAAATGGACTTACAACACTCCAAAATGGTATATAGCGCACATTGAGCCTAAGAAACACCTTTTGGCACTATTTACCTTCAGATTACGAAATGGACTTACAACACTCCAAAATGGTCTATAGCGCCCATTGAGCCTAAGAAACACTTCTCGGCACTTTTTACCTCCAGATCAAGAAATTGACTAACAACACTCCCAAATGCTCTATAGCGCCCATTGAGCCTAACAAACACTTTTCGGCACTTTTTACCTTCAGATCACGAAATGGACTAACAACACTCCCAAATGCTCTATAGCGCCCATTGAGCCTAACAAACGCTTTTCGGCACTTTTTACCTTCAGATCACGAAATGGACTAACAACACTTCCAAATGCTCTATAGCGCCTATTGAGCCTAACAAACACTTTTCGGCACTTTTTACCTTCAGATCACGAAATGGACTTACTACACTCCAAAATGGTCTATAGCGCCCATTGAGCCTAACAAACACTTTTCGGCACTTTTTACCTTCAGATCACGAAATTGACTAACAACACTCCCAAATGCTCTATAGCGCCAATTGAGCCTAACAAACACTTTTTGGCACTATTTACCTTCAGATCACGAAATGGACTTCCAACACTCCCAAATGCTCTATAGCGCCCATTGAGCCTAACAAACATTTTTCGGCACTTTTTACCTTCAGATCACGAAATGGACTTCCAACACTCCCAAATGCTCTATAGCGCCCATTGAGCCTAACAAACACTTTTCGGCACTTTTTACCTACAGATCACGAAATGGACTTACAACACTCCAAAATGGTATATAGCGCACATTGAGCCTAAGAAACACCTTTTGGCACTATTTACCTTCAGATTACGAAATGGACTTACAACACTCCAAAATGGTCTATAGCGCCCATTGAGCCTAAGAAACACTTCTCGGCACTTTTTACCTCCAGATCACGAAATTGACTAACAACACTCCCAAATGCTCTATAGCGCCCATTGAGCCTAACAAACACTTTTCGGCACTTTTTACCTTCAGATCACGAAATGGACTAACAACACTTCCAAATGCTCTATAGCGCCTATTGAGCCTAACAAACACTTTTCGGCACTTTTTACCTTCAGATCACGAAATGGACTTACTACACTCCAAAATGGTCTATAGCGCCCATTGAGCCTAACAAACACTTTTCGGCACTTTTTACCTTCAGATCACGAAATGGACTAACAACACTCCCAAATGCTCTATAGCGCCCATTGAGCCTAACAAACACTTTTCGGCACTTTTTACCTTCAGATCACGAAATTGACTAACAACACTCCCAAATGCTCTATAGCGCCAATTGAGCCTAACAAACACTTTTCGGCACTTTTTACCTTCAGATCACGAAATTGACTAACAACACTCCCAAATGCTCTATAGCGCCCATTGAGCCTAACAAACACTTTTCGGCACTATTTACCTTCAGATCACAAAATGGACTTATAACACTCCAAAATGGTCTATAGCGCCCATTGAGCCTAAGAAACACTTTTCGGCACTTTTTACCTTCAGATCACGAAATGGACTAACAACACTTCCAAATGCTCTATAGCGCCCATTGAGCCTAACAAACACTTTTCGGCTCTTTTTACCTTCAGATCACGAAATGGACTTACTACACTCCAAAATGGTCTATAGCGCCCATTAAGCCTAACAAACACTTTTCGGCACTTTTTACCTTCAGATCACGAAATTGACTAACAACACTCCCAAATGCTCTATAGCGCCCATTGAGCCTAACAAACACTTTTTGGCACTATTTACGTTCAGATCACAAAATGGACTTCCAACACTCCCAAATGCTCTATAGCGCCCATTGAGCCTAACAAACACTTTTTGGCACTATTTACGTTCAGATCACGAAATGGACTTCCAACACTCCCAAATGGTCTATAGCGCCCATTGAGCCTAACAACCACTTGTCGGCACTATTTACCGACAGATCACTAAATGGACTTACAACACTCCAAAATGGTATATAGCGCACATTGAGCCTAAGAAACACCTTTTGGCACTATTTACCTTCAGATTACGAAATGGACTTACAACACTCCAAAATGGTCTATAGCGCCCATTGAGCCTAACAAACACTTCTCGGCACTTTTTACCTCCAGATCAAGAAATTGACTAACAACACTCCCAAATGCTCTATAGCGCCCATTGAGCCTAACAAACACTTTTCGGCACTTTTTACCTTCAGATCACGAAATGGACTAACAACACTCCCAAATGCTCTATAGCGCCCATTGAGCCTAACAAACGCTTTTCGGCACTTTTTACCTTCAGATCACGAAATGGACTAACAACACTTCCAAATGCTCTATAGCGCCTATTGAGCCTAACAAACACTTTTCGGCACTTTTTACCTTCAGATCACGAAATGGACTTACTACACTCCAAAATGGTCTTTAGCGCCCATTGAGCCTAACAAACACTTTTCGGCACTATTCACCGTCAGATCACGAAATGGACTTACTACACTCCCAAATGCTCTATAGCGCCAATTGAGCCTAACAAACACTTTTTGGCACTATTTACCTTCAGATCACGAAATGGACTTCCAACACTCCCAAATGCTCTATAGCGCCCATTGAGCCTAACAAACATTTTTCGGCACTTTTTACCTTCAGATCACGAAATGGACTTCCAACACTCCCAAATGCTCTATAGCGCCTATTGAGCCTAACAAACACTTTTCGGCACTTTTTACCTTCAGATCACGAAATGGACTTACAACACTCCAAAATGGTCTATAGTGCCCATTGAGCCTAACAAACACTTGTCGGCACTTTTTACCTTCAGATCACGAAATGGACTAACAACACTCCCAAATGCTCTATAGCGCCCATTGAGCCTAACAAACACTTTTAGGCACTTTTTACCTTCAGATCACCAAATGGACTAACAACACTCCCAAATGCTCTATAGCGCCCATTGAGCCTAACAAACACTTTTCGGCACTTTTTACCTTCAGATCACGAAATGGACTAACAACACTCCCAAATGCTCTATAGCGCCCATTGAGCCTAACAAACACTTTTCGGCACTTTTTACCTTCAGATCACGAAATGGACTAACAACACTTCCAAATGCTCTATAGCGCCTATTGAGCCTAACAAACACTTTTCGGCACTTTTTACCTTCAGATCACGAAATGGACTTACTACACTCCAACATGGTCTATAGCGCCCATTGAGCCTAACAAACACTTTTCGGCACTTTTTACCTTCAGATCACGAAATTGACTAACAACACTCCCAAATGCTCTATAGCGCCAATTGAGCCTAACAAACACTTTTTGGCACTATTTACCTTCAGATCACGAAATGGACTTCCAACACTCCCAAATGCTCTATAGCGCCCATTGAGCCTAACAAACATTTTTCGGCACTTTTTACCTTCAGATCACGAAATGGACTTCCAACACTCCCAAATGCTCTATAGCGCCCAATGAGCCTAACAAACACTTTTCGGCACTTTTTACCTACAGATCACGAAATGGACTTACAACACTCCAAAATGGTATATAGCGCACATTGAGCCTAAGAAACACCTTTTGGCACTATTTACCTTCAGATTACGAAATGGACTTACAACACTCCAAAATGGTCTATAGCGCCCATTGAGCCTAAGAAACACTTCTCGGCACTTTTTACCTCCAGATCACGAAATTGACTAACAACACTCCCAAATGCTCTATAGCGCCCATTGAGCCTAACAAACACTTTTCGGCACTTTTTACCTTCAGATCACGAAATGGACTAACAACACTTCCAAATGCTCTATAGCGCCTATTGAGCCTAACAAACACTTTTCGGCACTTTTTACCTTCAGATCACGAAATGGACTTACTACACTCCAAAATGGTCTATAGCGCCCATTGAGCCTAACAAACACTTTTCGGCACTTTTTACCTTCAGATCACGAAATTGACTAACAACACTCCCAAATGCTCTATAGCGCCCATTGAGCCTAACAAACACTTTTCGGCACTATTTACCTTCAGATCACAAAATGGACTTATAACACTCCAAAATGGTCTATAGCGCCCATTGAGCCTAAGAAACACTTTTCGGCACTTTTTACCTTCAGATCACGAAATGGACTAACAACACTTCCAAATGCTCTATAGCGCCCATTGAGCCTAACAAACACTTTTCGGCTCTTTTTACCTTCAGATCACGAAATGGACTTACTACACTCCAAAATGGTCTATAGCGCCCATTAAGCCTAACAAACACTTTTCGGCACTTTTTACCTTCAGATCACGAAATTGACTAACAACACTCCCAAATGCTCTATAGCGCCCATTGAGCCTAACAAACACTTTTTGGCACTATTTACGTTCAGATCACAAAATGGACTTCCAACACTCCCAAATGCTCTATAGCGCCCATTGAGCCTAACAAACACTTTTTGGCACTATTTACGTTCAGATCACGAAATGGACTTCCAACACTCCCAAATGGTCTATAGCGCCCATTGAGCCTAACAACCACTTGTCGGCACTATTTACCGACAGATCACTAAATGGACTTACAACACTCCAAAATGGTATATAGCGCACATTGAGCCTAAGAAACACCTTTTGGCACTATTTACCTTCAGATTACGAAATGGACTTACAACACTCCAAAATGGTCTATAGCGCCCATTGAGCCTAAGAAACACTTCTCGGCACTTTTTACCTCCAGATCAAGAAATTGACTAACAACACTCCCAAATGCTCTATAGCGCCCATTGAGCCTAACAAACACTTTTCGGCACTTTTTACCTTCAGATCACGAAATGGACTAACAACACTCCCAAATGCTCTATAGCGCCCATTGAGCCTAACAAACACTTTTCGGCACTTTTTACCTTCAGATCACGAAATGGACTAACAACACTTCCAAATGCTCTATAGCGCCTATTGAGCCTAACAAACACTTTTCGGCACTTTTTACCTTCAGATCACGAAATGGACTTCCAACACTCCCAAATGCTCTATAGCGCCCATTGAGCCTAACAAACATTTTTCGGCACTTTTTACCTTCAGATCACGAAATGGACTTCCAACACTCCCAAATGCTCTATAGCGCCTATTGAGCCTAACAAACACTTTTCGGCACTTTTTACCTTCAGATCACGAAATGGACTTACAACACTCCAAAATGGTCTATAGTGCCCATTGAGCCTAACAAACACTTGTCGGCACTTTTTACCTTCAGATCACGAAATGGACTAACAACACTCCCAAATGCTCTATAGCGCCCATTGAGCCTAACAAACACTTTTCGGCACTTTTTACCTTCAGATCACCAAATGGACTAACAACACTCCCAAATGCTCTATAGCGCCCATTAAGCCTAACAAACACTTTTCGGCACTTTTTACATTCAGATCACGAAATGGACTAACAACACTCCCAAATGCTCTATAGCGCCCATTGAGCCTAACAAACACTTTTCGGCACTTTTTACCTTCAGATCACGAAATTGACTAACAACACTCCCAAATGCTCTATAGCGCCTATTGAGCCTAACAAACACTTTTCGGCACTTTTTACCTTCAGATCACGAAATGGACTTACTACACTCCAAAGTGGTCTTTAGCGCCCATTGAGCCTAACAAACACTTTTCGGCACTTTTTACCTTCAGATCACGAAATTGACTAACAACACTCCCAAATGCTCTATAGCGCCCATTGAGCCTAACAAACACTTTTCGGCACTTTTTACCTTCAGATCACGAAATGGACTAACAACACTTCCAAATGCTCTATAGCGCCTATTGAGCCTAACAAACACTTTTCGGCACTTTTTACCTTCAGATCACGAAATGGACTTACTACACTCCAAAATGGTCTATAGCGCCCATTGAGCCTAACAAACACTTTTCGGCACTTTTTACCTTCAGATCACGAAATTGACTAACAACACTCCCAAATGCTCTATAGCGCCCATTGAGCCTAACAAACACTTTTCGGCACTATTTACCTTCAGATCACAAAATGGACTTATAACACTCCAAAATGGTCTATAGCGCCCATTGAGCCTAAGAAACACTTTTCGGCACTTTTTACCTTCAGATCACGAAATGGACTAACAACACTTCCAAATGCTCTATAGCGCCCATTGAGCCTAACAAACACTTTTCGGCTCTTTTTACCTTCAGATCACGAAATGGACTTACTACACTCCAAAATGGTCTATAGCGCCCATTAAGCCTAACAAACACTTTTCGGCACTTTTTACCTTCAGATCACGAAATTGACTAACAACACTCCCAAATGCTCTATAGCGCCCATTGAGCCTAACAAACACTTTTTGGCACTATTTACGTTCAGATCACAAAATGGACTTCCAACACTCCCAAATGCTCTATAGCGCCCATTGAGCCTAACAAACACTTTTTGGCACTATTTACGTTCAGATCACGAAATGGACTTCCAACACTCCCAAATGGTCTATAGCGCCCATTGAGCCTAACAACCACTTGTCGGCACTATTTACCGACAGATCACTAAATGGACTTACAACACTCCAAAATGGTATATAGCGCACATTGAGCCTAAGAAACACCTTTTGGCACTATTTACCTTCAGATTACGAAATGGACTTACAACACTCCAAAATGGTCTATAGCGCCCATTGAGCCTAAGAAACACTTCTCGGCACTTTTTACCTCCAGATCAAGAAATTGACTAACAACACTCCCAAATGCTCTATAGCGCCCATTGAGCCTAACAAACACTTTTCGGCACTTTTTACCTTCAGATCACGAAATGGACTAACAACACTCCCAAATGCTCTATAGCGCCCATTGAGCCTAACAAACACTTTTCGGCACTTTTTACCTTCAGATCACGAAATGGACTAACAACACTTCCAAATGCTCTATAGCGCCTATTGAGCCTAACAAACACTTTTCGGCACTTTTTACCTTCAGATCACGAAATGGACTTCCAACACTCCCAAATGCTCTATAGCGCCCATTGAGCCTAACAAACATTTTTCGGCACTTTTTACCTTCAGATCACGAAATGGACTTCCAACACTCCCAAATGCTCTATAGCGCCCATTGAGCCTAACAAACACTTTTCGGCACTTTTTACCTTCAGATCACGAAATGGACTAACAACACTCCCAAATGCTCTATAGCGCCCATTGAGCCTAACAAACACTTTTCGGCACTTTTTACCTTCAGATCACGAAATGGACTAACAACACTTCCAAATGCTCTATAGCGCCTATTGAGCCTAACAAACACTTTTCGGCACTTTTTACCTTCAGATCACGAAATGGACTTCCAACACTCCCAAATGCTCTATAGCGCCCATTGAGCCTAACAAACATTTTTCGGCACTTTTTACCTTCAGATCACGAAATGGACTTCCAACACTCCCAAATGCTCTATAGCGCCTATTGAGCCTAACAAACACTTTTCGGCACTTTTTACCTTCAGATCACGAAATGGACTTACAACACTCCAAAATGGTCTATAGTGCCCATTGAGCCTAACAAACACTTGTCGGCACTTTTTACCTTCAGATCACGAAATGGACTAACAACACTCCCAAATGCTCTATAGCGCCCATTGAGCCTAACAAACACTTTTCGGCACTTTTTACCTTCAGATCACCAAATGGACTAACAACACTCCCAAATGCTCTATAGCGCCCATTAAGCCTAACAAACACTTTTCGGCACTTTTTACATTCAGATCACGAAATGGACTAACAACACTCCCAAATGCTCTATAGCGCCCATTGAGCCTAACAAACACTTTTCGGCACTTTTTACCTTCAGATCACGAAATTGACTAACAACACTCCCAAATGCTCTATAGCGCCTATTGAGCCTAACAAACACTTTTCGGCACTTTTTACCTTCAGATCACGAAATGGACTTACTACACTCCAAAGTGGTCTTTAGCGCCCATTGAGCCTAACAAACACTTTTCGGCACTTTTTACCTTCAGATCACGAAATTGACTAACAACACTCCCAAATGCTCTATAGCGCCCATTGAGCCTAACAAACACTTTTCGGCACTTTTTACCTTCAGATCACGAAATGGACTAACAACACTTCCAAATGCTCTATAGCGCCTATTGAGCCTAACAAACACTTTTCGGCACTTTTTACCTTCAGATCACGAAATGGACTTACTACACTCCAAAATGGTCTATAGCGCCCATTGAGCCTAACAAACACTTTTCGGCACTTTTTACCTTCAGATCACGAAATTGACTAACAACACTCCCAAATGCTCTATAGCGCCCATTGAGCCTAACAAACACTTTTCGGCACTATTTACCTTCAGATCACAAAATGGACTTATAACACTCCAAAATGGTCTATAGCGCCCATTGAGCCTAAGAAACACTTTTCGGCACTTTTTACCTTCAGATCACGAAATGGACTAACAACACTTCCAAATGCTCTATAGCGCCCATTGAGCCTAACAAACACTTTTCGGCTCTTTTTACCTTCAGATCACGAAATGGACTTACTACACTCCAAAATGGTCTATAGCGCCCATTAAGCCTAACAAACACTTTTCGGCACTTTTTACCTTCAGATCACGAAATTGACTAACAACACTCCCAAATGCTCTATAGCGCCCATTGAGCCTAACAAACACTTTTTGGCACTATTTACGTTCAGATCACAAAATGGACTTCCAACACTCCCAAATGCTCTATAGCGCCCATTGAGCCTAACAAACACTTTTTGGCACTATTTACGTTCAGATCACGAAATGGACTTCCAACACTCCCAAATGGTCTATAGCGCCCATTGAGCCTAACAACCACTTGTCGGCACTATTTACCGACAGATCACTAAATGGACTTACAACACTCCAAAATGGTATATAGCGCACATTGAGCCTAAGAAACACCTTTTGGCACTATTTACCTTCAGATTACGAAATGGACTTACAACACTCCAAAATGGTCTATAGCGCCCATTGAGCCTAAGAAACACTTCTCGGCACTTTTTACCTCCAGATCAAGAAATTGACTAACAACACTCCCAAATGCTCTATAGCGCCCATTGAGCCTAACAAACACTTTTCGGCACTTTTTACCTTCAGATCACGAAATGGACTAACAACACTCCCAAATGCTCTATAGCGCCCATTGAGCCTAACAAACACTTTTCGGCACTTTTTACCTTCAGATCACGAAATGGACTAACAACACTTCCAAATGCTCTATAGCGCCTATTGAGCCTAACAAACACTTTTCGGCACTTTTTACCTTCAGATCACGAAATGGACTTCCAACACTCCCAAATGCTCTATAGCGCCCATTGAGCCTAACAAACATTTTTCGGCACTTTTTACCTTCAGATCACGAAATGGACTTCCAACACTCCCAAATGCTCTATAGCGCCTATTGAGCCTAACAAACACTTTTCGGCACTTTTTACCTTCAGATCACGAAATGGACTTACAACACCCCAAAATGGTCTATAGTGCCCATTGAGCCTAACAAACACTTGTCGGCACTTTTTACCTTCAGATCACGAAATGGACTAACAACACTCCCAAATGCTCTATAGCGCCCATTGAGCCTAACAAACACTTTTCGGCACTTTTTACCTTCAGATCACCAAATGGACTAACAACACTCCCAAATGCTCTATAGCGCCCATTAAGCCTAACAAACACTTTTCGGCACTTTTTACATTCAGATCACGAAATGGACTAACAACACTCCCAAATGCTCTATAGCGCCCATTGAGCCTAACAAACACTTTTCGGCACTTTTTACCTTCAGATCACGAAATTGACTAACAACACTCCCAAATGCTCTATAGCGCCTATTGAGCCTAACAAACACTTTTCGGCACTTTTTACCTTCAGATCACGAAATGGACTTACTACACTCCAAAGTGGTCTTTAGCGCCCATTGAGCCTAACAAACACTTTTCGGCACTTTTTACCTTCAGATCACGAAATTGACTAACAACACTCCCAAATGCTCTATAGCGCCAATTGAGCCTAACAAACACTTTTTGGCACTATTTACCTTCAGATCACGAAATGGACTTCCAACACTCCCAAATGCTCTATAGCGCCCATTGAGCCTAACAAACATTTTTCGGCACTTTTTACCTTCAGATCACGAAATGGACTTCCATCACTCCCAAATGCTCTATAGCGCCTATTGAGCCTAACAAACACTATTCGGCACTTTTTACCTTCAGATCACGAAATTGACTAACAACACTCCTAAATGCTCTATAGCGCCCATTGAGCCTAACAAACACTTTTCGGCCCTATTTACCTTCAGATTACGAAATGGACTTACAACACTCCAAAATGGTCTATAGCGCCATTGAGCCTAAGAAACACTTTTCGGCACTTTTTACCTTCAGATCACGAAATGGACTAACAACACTTCCAAATGCTCTATAGCGCCCATTGAGCCTAACAAACACTTTTCGGCTCTTTTTACCTTCAGATCACGAAATGGACTTACTACACTCCAAAATGGTCTATAGCGCCCATTAAGCCTAACAAACACTTTTCGGCACTTTTTACCTTCAGATCACGAAATTGACTAACAACACTCCCAAATGCTCTATAGCGCCCATTGAGCCTAACAAACACTTTTCGGCACTTTTTACCTTCAGATCACGAAATGGACTAACAACACTTCCAAATGCTCTATAGCGCCTATTGAGCCTAACAAACACTTTTCGGCACTTTTTACCTTCAGATCACGAAATGGACTTACTACACTCCAAAATGGTCTATAGCGCCCATTGAGCCTAACAAACACTTTTCGGCACTTTTTACCTTCAGATCACGAAATTGACTAACAACACTCCCAAATGCTCTATAGCGCCAATTGAGCCTAACAAACACTTTTTGGCACTATTTACCTTCAGATCACGAAATGGACTTCCAACACTCCCAAATGCTCTATAGCGCCCATTGAGCCTAACAAACATTTTTCGGCACTTTTTACCTTCAGATCACGAAATGGACTTCCAACACTCCCAAATGCTCTATAGCGCCAATTGAGCCTAACAAACACTTTTTGGCACTATTTACCTTCAGATCACGAAATGGACTTCCAACACTCCCAAATGCTCTATAGCGCCCATTGAGCCTAACAAACATTTTTCGGCACTTTTTACCTTCAGATCACGAAATGGACTTCCATCACTCCCAAATGCTCTATAGCGCCTATTGAGCCTAACAAACACTATTCGGCACTTTTTACCTTCAGATCACGAAATTGACTAACAACACTCCTAAATGCTCTATAGCGCCCATTGAGCCTAACAAACACTTTTCGGCCCTATTTACCTTCAGATTACGAAATGGACTTACAACACTCCAAAATGGTCTATAGCGCCCATTGAGCCTAAGAAACACTTTTCGGCACTTTTTACCTTCAGATCACGAAATGGACTAACAACACTTCCAAATGCTCTATAGCGCCCATTGAGCCTAACAAACACTTTTCGGCTCTTTTTACCTTCAGATCACGAAATGGACTTACTACACTCCAAAATGGTCTATAGCGCCCATTAAGCCTAACAAACACTTTTCGGCACTTTTTACCTTCAGATCACGAAATTGGCTAACAACACTCCCAAATGCTCTATAGCGCCCATTGAGCCTAACAAACACTTTTCGGCACTTTTTACCTTCAGATCACGAAATGGACTAACAACACTTCCAAATGCTCTATAGCGCCTATTGAGCCTAACAAACACTTTTCGGCACTTTTTACCTTCAGATCACGAAATGGACTTACTACACTCCAAAATGGTCTATAGCGCCCATTGAGCCTAACAAACACTTTTCGGCACTTTTTACCTTCAGATCACGAAATTGACTAACAACACTCCCAAATGCTCTATAGCGCCAATTGAGCCTAACAAACACTTTTTGGCACTATTTACCTTCAGATCACGAAATGGACTTCCAACACTCCCAAATGCTCTATAGCGCCCATTGAGCCTAACAAACATTTTTCGGCACTTTTTACCTTCAGATCACGAAATGGACTTCCAACACTCCCAAATGCTCTATAGCGCCCATTGAGCCTAACAAACACTTTTCGGCACTTTTTACCTTCAGATCACGAAATGGACTTACAACACTCCAAAATGGTATATAGCGCACATTGAGCCTAAGAAACACCTTTTGGCACTATTTACCTTCAGATTACGAAATGGACTTACAACACTCCAAAATGGTCTATAGCGCCCATTGAGCCTAAGAAACACTTCTCGGCACTTTTTACCTCCAGATCACGAAATTGACTAACAACACTCCCAAATGCTCTATAGCGCCCATTGAGCCTAACAAACACTTTTCGGCACTTTTTACCTTCAGATCACGAAATGGACTAACAACACTTCCAAATGCTCTATAGCGCCTATTGAGCCTAACAAACACTTTTCGGCACTTTTTACCTTCAGATCACGAAATGGACTTACTACACTCCAAAATGGTCTATAGCGCCCATTGAGCCTAACAAACACTTTTCGGCACTTTTTACCTTCAGATACGAAACGGACTAACAACACTCCCAAATGCTCTATAGCGCCCATTGAGCCTAACAAACACTTTTCGGCACTTTTTACCTTCAGATCACGAAATTGACTAACAACACTCCCAAATGCTCTATAGCGCCAATTGAGCCTAACAAACACTTTTCGGCACTTTTTACCTTCAGATCACGAAATTGACTAACAACACTCCCAAATGCTCTATAGCGCCCATTGAGCCTAACAAACACTTTTCGGCACTATTTACCTTCAGATCACAAAATGGACTTATAACACTCCAAAATGGTCTATAGCGCCCATTGAGCCTAACAAACACTTTTCGGCTCTTTTTACCTTCAGATCACGAAATGGACTTACTACACTCCAAAATGGTCTATAGCGCCCATTAAGCCTAACAAACACTTTTCGGCACTTTTTACCTTCAGATCACGAAATTGACTAACAACACTCCCAAATGCTCTATAGCGCCTATTGAGCCTAACAAACACTTTTTGGCACTATTTACGTTCAGATCACAAAATGGACTTCCAACACTCCCAAATGCTCTATAGCGCCCATTGAGCCTAACAAACACTTTTTGGCACTATTTACGTTCAGATCACGAAATGGACTTCCAACACTCCCAAATGGTCTATAGCGCCCATTGAGCCTAACAACCACTTGTCGGCACTATTTACCGACAGATCACTAAATGGACTTACAACACTCCAAAATGGTATATAGCGCACATTGAGCCTAAGAAACACCTTTTGGCACTATTTACCTTCAGATTACGAAATGGAATTACAACACTCCAAAATGGTCTATAGCGCCCATTGAGCCTAAGAAACACTTCTCGGCACTTTTTACCTCCAGATCAAGAAATTGACTAACAACACTCCCAAATGCTCTATAGCGCCCATTGAGCCTAACAAACACTTTTCGGCACTTTTTACCTTCAGATCACGAAATGGACTAACAACACTCCCAAATGCTCTATAGCGCCCATTGAGCCTAACAAACACTTTTCGGCACTTTTTACCTTCAGATCACGAAATGGACTAACAACACTTCCAAATGCTCTATAGCGCCTATTGAGCCTAACAAACACTTTTCGGCACTTTTTACCTTCAGATCACGAAATGGACTTACTACACTCCAAAATGGTCTTTAGCGCCCATTGAGCCTAACAAACACTTTTCGGCACTTTTTACCTTCAGATCACGAAATTGACTAACAACACTCCCAAATGCTCTATAGCGCCAATTGAGCCTAACAAACACTTTTTGGCACTATTTACCTTCAGATCACGAAATGGACTTCCAACACTCCCAAATGCTCTATAGCGCCCATTGAGCCTAACAAACATTTTTCGGCACTTTTTACCTTCAGATCACGAAATGGACTTCCAACACTCCCAAATGCTCTATAGCGCCTATTGAGCCTAACAAACACTTTTCGGCACTTTTTACCTTCAGATCACGAAATGGACTTACAACACTCCAAAATGGTCTATAGTGCCCATTGAGCCTAACAAACACTTGTCGGCACTTTTTACCTTCAGATCACGAAATGGACTAACAACACTCCCAAATGCTCTATAGCGCCCATTGAGCCTAACAAACACTTTTCGGCACTTTTTACCTTCAGATCACCAAATGGACTAACAACACTCCCAAATGCTCTATAGCGCCCATTGAGCCTAACAAACACTTTTCGGCACTTTTTACATTCAGATCACGAAATGGACTAACAACACTCCCAAATGCTCTATAGCGCCCATTGAGCCTAACAAACACTTTTCGGCACTTTTTACCTTCAGATCACGAAATGGACTTACTACACTCCAAAATGGTCTATAGCGCCCATTGAGCCTAACAAACACTTTTCGGCACTTTTTACCTTCAGATCACGAAATTGACTAACAACACTCCCAAATGCTCTATAGCGCCTATTGAGCCTAACAAACACTTTTCGGCACTTTTTACCTTCAGATCACGAAATGGACTTACTACACTCCAAAATGGTCTTGAGCGCCCATTGAGCCTAACAAACACTTTTCGGCACTTTTTACCTTCAGATCACGAAATTGACTAACAACACTCCCAAATGCTCTATAGCGCCAATTGAGCCTAACAAACACTTTTTGGCACTATTTACCTTCAGATCACGAAATGGACTTCCAACACTCCCAAATGCTCTATAGCGCCCATTGAGCCTAACAAACATTTTTCGGCACTTTTTACCTTCAGATCACGAAATGGACTTCCATCACTCCCAAATGCTCTATAGCGCCTATTGAGCCTAACAAACACTTTTCGGCACTTTTTACCTTCAGATCACGAAATTGACTAACAACACTCCTAAATGCTCTATAGCGCCCATTGAGCCTAACAAACACTTTTCGGCCCTATTTACCTTCAGATCACGAAATGGACTTACAACACTCCAAAATGGTCTATAGCGCCCATTGAGCCTAAGAAACACTTTTCGGCACTTTTTACCTTCAGATCACGAAATGGACTAACAACACTTCCAAATGCTCTATAGCGCCCATTGAGCCTAACAAACACTTTTCGGCTCTTTTTACCTTCAGATCACGAAATGGACTTACTACACTCCAAAATGGTCTATAGCGCCCATTAAGCCTAACAAACACTTTTCGGCACTTTTTACCTTCAGATCACGAAATTGACTAACAACACTCCCAAATGCTCTATAGCGCCCATTGAGCCTAACAAACACTTTTTGGCACTATTTACGTTCAGATCACAAAATGGACTTCCAACACTCCCAAATGCTCTATAGCGCCCATTGAGCCTAACAAACACTTTTTGGCACTATTTACGTTCAGATCACGAAATGGACTTCCAACACTCCCAAATGGTCTATAGCGCCCATTGAGCCTAACAAACACTTTTCGGCACTATTTACCTTCAGATCACGAAATGGACTTACAACACTCCAAAATGGTCTATAGTGCCCATTGAGCCTAACAAACACTTGTCGGCACTTTTTACCTTCAGATCACGAAATGGACTAACAACACTCCCAAATGCTCTATAGCGCCCATTGAGCCTAACAAACACTTTTCGGCACTTTTTACCTTCAGATCACCAAATGGACTAACAACACTCCCAAATGCTCTATAGCGCCCATTGAGCCTAACAAACACTTTTCGGCACTTTTTACCTTCAGATCACGAAATGGACTAACAACACTCCCAAATGCTCTATAGCGCCCATTGAGCCTAACAAACACTTTTCGGCACTTTTGACCTTCAGATCACCAAATGGACTTACTACACTCCAAAATGGTCTATAGCGCCCATTGAGCCTAACAAACACTTTTCGGCACTTTTTACCTTCAGATCACGAAATTGACTAACAACACTCCCAAATGCTCTATAGCGCCAATTGAGCCTAACAAACACTTTTCGGCACTTTTTACCTTCAGATCACGTAATTGACTAACAACACTCCCAAATGCTCTATAGCGCCAATTGAGCCTAACAAACACTTTTTGGCACTATTTACCTTCAGATCACGAAATGGACTTCCAACACTCCCAAATGCTCTATAGCGCCCATTGAGCCTAACAAACATTTTTCGGCACTTTTTACCTTCAGATCACGAAATGGACTTCCAACACTCCCAAATGCTCTATAGCGCCTATTGAGCCTAACAAACACTTTTCGGCACTTTTTACCTTCAGATCACGAAATTGACTAACAACACTCCCAAATGCTCTATAGCGCCCATTGAGCCTAACAAACACTTTTTGGCACTATTTACGTTCAGATCACAAAATGGACTTCCAACACTCCCAAATGCTCTATAGCGCCCATTGAGCCTAACAAACACCTTTTGGCACTATTTACGTTCAGATCACGAAATGGACTTCCAACACTCCCAAATGGTCTATAGCGCCCATTGAGCCTAACAAACACTTTTCGGCACTATTTACCTTCAGATCACGAAATGGACTTACAACACTCCCAAATGGTCTATAGTGCCCATTGAGCCTATCAAACACTTTTCGGCACTTTTTACCTTCAGATCACGAAATGGACTAACAACACCCCCAAATGCTCTATAGCGCCCATTGAGCCTAACAAACACTTTTCGGCACTTTTTACCTTCAGATCACCAAATGGACTAACAACACTCCCAAATGCTCTATATCGCCCATTGAGCCTAACAAACACTTTTCGGCACTTTTTACCTTCAGATCACGAAATTGACTAACAACACTCCCAAATGCTCTATAGCGCCCATTGAGCCTAAGAAACACTTTTCGGCACTTTTTACCTTCAGATCACGAAATGGACTTCCAACACTCCCAAATGCTCTATAGCGCCCATTGAGCCTAACAAACATTTTTCGGCACTTTTTACCTTCAGATCACGAAATGGACTTCCAACACTCCCAAATGCTCTATAGCGCCTATTGAGCCTAACAAACACTTTTCGGCACTTTTTACCTTCAGATCACGAAATTGACTAACAACACTCCCAAATGCTCTATAGCGCCCATTGAGCCTAACAAACACTTTTCGGCACTATTTACCTTCAGATCACAAAATGGACTTACAACACTCCAAAATGGTCTATAGCGCCCATTGACCCTAAGAAACACTTTTCGGCACTTTTTACCTTCAGATCACGAAATGGACTAACAACACTTCCAAATGCTCTATAGCGCCTATTGAGCCTAACAAACACTTTTCGGCACTTTTTACCTTCAGATCACGAAATGGACTTACTACACTCCAAAATGGTCTTTAGCGCCCATTGAGCCTAACAAACACTTTTCGGCACTTGTTACCTTCAGATCACGAAATTGACTAACAACACTCCCAAATGCTCTATAGCGCCAATTGAGCCTAACAAACACTTTTTGGCACTATTTACCTTCAGATCACGAAATGGACTTCCAACACTCCCAAATGCTCTATAGCGCCCATTGAGCCTAACAAACATTTTTCGGCACTTTTTACCTTCAGATCACGAAATGGACTTCCAACACTCCCAAATGCTCTATAGCGCCTATTGAGCCTAACAAACACTTTTCGGCACTTTTTACCTTCAGATCACGAAATGGACTTACAACACTCCAAAATGGTCTATAGTGCCCATTGAGCCTAACAAACACTTGTCGGCACTTTTTACCTTCAGATCACGAAATGGACTAACAACACTCCCAAATGCTCTATAGCGCCCATTGAGCCTAACAAACACTTTTCGGCACTTTTTACCTTCAGATCACCAAATGGACTAACAACACTCCCAAATGCTCTATAGCGCCCATTGAGCCTAACAAACACTTTTCGGCACTTTTTACCTTCAGATCACGAAATGGACTAACAACACTCCCAAATGCTCTATAGCGCCCATTGAGCCTAACAAACACTTTTCGGCACTTTTTACCTTCAGATCACGAAATGGACTTACTACACTCCAAAATGGTCTATAGCGCCCATTGAGCCTAACAAACACTTTTCGGCACTTTTTACCTTCAGATCACGAAATTGACTAACAACACTCCCAAATGCTCTATAGCGCCTATTGAGCCTAACAAACACTTTTCGGCACTTTTTACCTTCAGATCACGAAATGGACTTACTACACTCCAAAATGGTCTTTAGCGCCCATTGAGCCTAACAAACACTTTTCGGCACTTTTTACCTTCAGATCACGAAATTGACTAACAACACTCCCAAATGCTCTATAGCGCCAATTGAGCCTAACAAACACTTTTTGGCACTATTTACCTTCAGATCACGAAATGGACTTCCAACACTCCCAAATGCTCTATAGCGCCCATTGAGCCTAACAAACATTTTTCGGCACTTTTTACCTTCAGATCACGAAATGGACTTCCATCACTCCCAAATGCTCTATAGCGCCTATTGAGCCTAACAAACACTTTTCGGCACTTTTTACCTTCAGATCACGAAATTGACTAACAACACTCCTAAATGCTCTATAGCGCCCATTGAGCCTAACAAACACTTTTCGGCCCTATTTACCTTCAGATCACGAAATGGACTTACAACACTCCAAAATGGTCTATAGCGCCCATTGAGCCTAAGAAACACTTTTCGGCACTTTTTACCTTCAGATCACGAAATGGACTAACAACACTTCCAAATGCTCTATAGCGCCCATTGAGCCTAACAAACACTTTTCGGCTCTTTTTACCTTCAGATCACGAAATGGACTTACTACACTCCAAAATGGTCTATAGCGCCCATTAAGCCTAACAAACACTTTTCGGCACTTTTTACCTTCAGATCACGAAATTGACTAACAACACTCCCAAATGCTCTATAGCGCCCATTGAGCCTAACAAACACTTTTTGGCACTATTTACGTTCAGATCACAAAATGGACTTCCAACACTCCCAAATGCTCTATAGCGCCCATTGAGCCTAACAAACACTTTTTGGCACTATTTACGTTCAGATCACGAAATGGACTTCCAACACTCCCAAATGGTCTATAGCGCCCATTGAGCCTAACAAACACTTTTCGGCACTATTTACCTTCAGATCACGAAATGGACTTACAACACTCCAAAATGGTCTATAGTGCCCATTGAGCCTAACAAACACTTTTCGGCACTTTTTACCTTCAGATCACCAAATGGACTAACAACACTCCCAAATGCTCTATAGCGCCCATTGAGCCTAACAAACACTTTTCGGCACTTTTTAACTTCAGATCACGAAATGGACTAACAACACTCCCAAATGCTCTATAGCGCCCATTGAGCCTAACAAACACTTTTCGGCACTTTTGACCTTCAGATCACCAAATGGACTTACTACACTCCAAAATGGTCTATAGCGCCCATTGAGCCTAACAAACACTTTTCGGCACTTTTTACCTTCAGATCACGAAATTGACTAACAACACTCCCAAATGCTCTATAGCGCCAATTGAGCCTAACAAACACTTTTCGGCACTTTTTACCTTCAGATCACGTAATTGACTAACAACACTCCCAAATGCTCTATAGCGCCAATTGAGCCTAACAAACACTTTTTGGCACTATTTACCTTCAGATCACGAAATGGACTTCCAACACTCCCAAATGCTCTATAGCGCCCATTGAGCCTAACAAACATTTTTCGGCACTTTTTACCTTCAGATCACGAAATGGACTTCCAACACTCCCAAATGCTCTATAGCGCCTATTGAGCCTAACAAACACTTTTCGGCACTTTTTACCTTCAGATCACGAAATTGACTAACAACACTCCCAAATGCTCTATAGCGCCCATTGAGCCTAACAAACACTTTTTGGCACTATTTACGTTCAGATCACAAAATGGACTTCCAACACTCCCAAATGCTCTATAGCGCCCATTGAGCCCAACAAACACCTTTTGGCACTATTTACGTTCAGATCACGAAATGGACTTCCAACACTCCCAAATGGTCTATAGCGCCCATTGAGCCTAACAAACACTTTTCGGCACTATTTACCTTCAGATCACGAAATGGACTTACAACACTCCCAAATGGTCTATAGTGCCCATTGAGCCTATCAAACACTTTTCGGCACTTTTTACCTTCAGATCACGAAATGGACTAACAACACTCCCAAATGCTCTATAGCGCCCATTGAGCCTAACAAACACTTTTCGGCACTTTTTACCTTCAGATCACGAAATTGACTAACAACACTCCCAAATGCTCTATAGCGCCCATTGAGCCTAAGAAACACTTTTCGGCACTTTTTACCTTCAGATCACGAAATTGACTAACAACACTCCCAAATGCTCTATAGAGCCCATTGAGCCTAACAAACACTTTTCGGCACTATTTACCTTCAGATCACAAAATTGACTTACAACACTCCCAAATGCTCTATAGCGCCCATTGAGCCTAACAAACACTTTTCGGCACTATTTACCTTCAGTTCACAAAATGGACTTACAGCACTCCCAAATGCTCTATAGCGCCCATTGAGCCTAACAAACACTTTTCGGCACTTTTTACCTTCAGATCACGAAATTGACTAACAACACTCCCAAATGTTCTATAGCGCCCATTGAGCCTATGAAACACTTTTCGGCACTTTTTACCTTCAGATCACGAAATTGACTAACAACACTCCCAAATGCTCTATAGCGCCCATTGAGCCTAAGAAACACTTTTCGGCACTTTTTACCTTCAGATCACGAAATGGACTTCCAACACTCCCAAATGCTCTATAGCGCCCATTGAGCCTAACAAACACCTTTTGGCACTATTTACGTTCAGATCACGAAATGGACTTCCAACACTCCCAAATGGTCTATAGCGCCCATTGAGCCTAACAAACACTTTTCGGCACTATTTACCTTCAGATCACGAAATGGACTTACAACACTCCCAAATGGTCTATAGTGCCCATTGAGCCTATCAAACACTTTTCGGCACTTTTTACCTTCAGATCACGAAATGGACTAACAACACTCCCAAATGCTCTATAGCGCCCATTGAGCCTAACAAACACTTTTCGGCACTTTTTACCTTCAGATCACCAAATGGACTAACAACACTCCCAAATGCTCTATATCGCCCATTGAGCCTAACAAACACTTTTCGGCACTTTTTACCTTCAGATCACGAAATTGACTAACAACACTCCCAAATGCTCTATAGCGCCCATTGAGCCTAAGAAACACTTTTCGGCACTTTTTACCTTCAGATCACGAAATTGACTAACAACACTCCCAAATGCTCTATAGAGCCCATTGAGCCTAACAAACACTTTTCGGCACTATTTACCTTCAGATCACAAAATTGACTTACAACACTCCCAAATGCTCTATAGCGCCCATTGAGCCTAACAAACACTTTTCGGCACTATTTACCTTCAGTTCACAAAATGGACTTACAGCACTCCCAAATGCTCTATAGCGCCCATTGAGCCTAACAAACACTTTTCGGCACTTTTTACCTTCAGATCACGAAATTGACTAACAACACTCCCAAATGTTCTATAGCGCCCATTGAGCCTATGAAACACTTTTCGGCACTTTTTACCTTCAGATCACGAAATTGACTAACAACACTCCCAAATGCTCTATAGCGCCCATTGAGCCTAAGAAACACTTTTCGGCACTTTTTACCTTCAGATCACGAAATGGACTTCCAACACTCCCAAATGCTCTATAGCGCCCATTGAGCCTAACAAACATTTTTCGGCACTTTTTACCTTCAGATCACGAAATGGACTTCCAACACTCCCAAATGCTCTATAGCGCCTATTGAGCCTAACAAACACTTTTCGGCACTTTTTACCTTCAGATCACGAAATTGACTAACAACACTCCCAAATGCTCTATAGCGCCCATTGAGCCTAACAAACACTTTTCGGCACTATTTACCTTCAGATCACAAAATGGACTTACAACACTCCAAAATGGTCTATAGCGCCCATTGACCCTAAGAAACACTTTTCGGCACTTTTTACCTTCAGATCACGAAATGGACTAACAACACTTCCAAATGCTCTATAGCGCCCATTGAGCCTAACAAACACTTTTCGGCTCTTTTTACCTTCAGATCACGAAATGGACTTACTACACTCCAAAATGGTCTATAGCGCCCATTGAGCCTAACAAACACTTTTCGGCACTTTTTACCTTCAGATCACCAAATGGACTAACAACACTCCCAAATGCTCTATATCGCCCATTGAGCCTAACAAACACTTTTCGGCACTTTTTACCTTCAGATCACGAAATTGACTAACAACACTCCCAAATGCTCTATAGCGCCCATTGAGCCTAAGAAACACTTTTCGGCACTTTTTACCTTCAGATCACGAAATTGACTAACAACACTCCCAAATGCTCTATAGAGCCCATTGAGCCTAACAAACACTTTTCGGCACTATTTACCTTCAGATCACAAAATTGACTTACAACACTCCCAAATGCTCTATAGCGCCCATTGAGCCTAACAAACACTTTTCGGCACTATTTACCTTCAGTTCACAAAATGGACTTACAGCACTCCCAAATGCTCTATAGCGCCCATTGAGCCTAACAAACACTTTTCGGCACTTTTTACCTTCAGATCACGAAATTGACTAACAACACTCCCAAATGTTCTATAGCGCCCATTGAGCCTATGAAACACTTTTCGGCACTTTTTACCTTCAGATCACGAAATTGACTAACAACACTCCCAAATGCTCTATAGCGCCCATTGAGCCTAAGAAACACTTTTCGGCACTTTTTACCTTCAGATCACGAAATGGACTTCCAACACTCCCAAATGCTCTATAGCGCCCATTGAGCCTAACAAACATTTTTCGGCACTTTTTACCTTCAGATCACGAAATGGACTTCCAACACTCCCAAATGCTCTATAGCGCCTATTGAGCCTAACAAACACTTTTCGGCACTTTTTACCTTCAGATCACGAAATTGACTAACAACACTCCCAAATGCTCTATAGCGCCCATTGAGCCTAACAAACACTTTTCGGCACTATTTACCTTCAGATCACAAAATGGACTTACAACACTCCAAAATGGTCTATAGCGCCCATTGACCCTAAGAAACACTTTTCGGCACTTTTTACCTTCAGATCACGAAATGGACTAACAACACTTCCAAATGCTCTATAGCGCCCATTGAGCCTAACAAACACTTTTCGGCTCTTTTTACCTTCAGATCACGAAATGGACTTACTACACTCCAAAATGGTCTATAGCGCCCATTAAGCCTAACAAACACTTTTCGGCACTTTTTACCTTCAGATCACGAAATTGACTAACAACACTCCCAAATGCTCTATAGCGCCCATTGAGCCTAACAAACACTTTTTGGCACTATTTACGTTCAGATCACAAAATGGACTTCCAACACTCCCAAATGCTCTATAGCGCCCATTGAGCCTAACAAACACTTTTTGGCACTATTTACGTTCAGATCACGAAATGGACTTCCAACACTCCCAAATGGTCTATAGCGCCCATTGAGCCTAACAACCACTTGTCGGCACTATTTACCGTCAGATCACTAAATGGACTTACAACACTCCAAAATGGTAAATAGCGCACATTGAGCCTAAGAAACACCTTTTGGCACTATTTACCTTCAGATTACGAAATGGACTTACAACACTCCAAAATGGTCTATAGCGCCCATTGAGCCTAAGAAACACTTCTCGGCACTTTTTACCTCCAGATCACGAAATTGACTAACAACACTCCCAAATGCTCTATAGCGCCCATTGAGCCTAACAAACACTTTTCGGCACTTTTTACCTTCAGATCACGAAATGGACTAACAACACTCCCAAATGCTCTATAGCGCCCATTGAGCCTAACAAACACTTTTCGGCATTTTTACCTTCAGATCACGAAATGGACTAACAACACTTCCAAATGCTCTATAGCGCCTATTGAGCCTAACAAACACTTTTCGGCACTTTTTACCTTCAGATCACGAAATGGACTTACTACACTCCAAAATGGTCTTTAGCGCCCATTGAGCCTAACAAACACTTTTCGGCACTTTTTACCTTCAGATCACGAAATGGACTTCCAACACTCCCAAATGCTCTATAGCGCCCATTGAGCCTAACAAACATTTTTCGGCACTTTTTACCTTCAGATCACGAAATGGACTTCCAACACTCCCAAATGCTCTATAGCGCCTATTGAGCCTAACAAACACTTTTCGGCACTTTTTACCTTCAGATCACGAAATTGACTAACAACACTCCCAAATGCTCTATAGCGCCCATTGAGCCTAACAAACACTTTTCGGCACTATTTACATTCAGATCACGAAATGGACTTACAACACTCCAAAATGGTCTATAGCGCCCATTGAGCCTAAGAAACACTTTTCGGCACTTTTTACCTTCAGATCACGAAATTGACTAACAACACTCCCAAATGCTCTATAGCGCCCATTGAGCCTAAGAAACACTTTTCGGCACTTTTTACCTTCAGATCACGAAATGGACTTCCAACACTCCCAAATGCTCTATAGCGCCCATTGAGCCTAACAAACATTTTTCGGCACTTTTTACCTTCAGATCACGAAATGGACTTCCAACACTCCCAAATGCTCTATTGCGCCTATTGAGCCTAACAAACACTTTTCGGCACTTTTTACCTTCAGATCACGAAATTGACTAACAACACTCCCAAATGCTCTATAGCGCCCATTGAGCCTAACAAACATTTTTCGGCACTTTTTACCTTCAGATCACGAAATGGACTTCCAACACTCCCAAATGCTCTATAGCGCCTATTGAGCCTAACAAACACTTTTCGGCACTTTTTACCTTCAGATCACGAAATTGACTAACAACACTCCCAAATGCTCTAGCGCCCATTGAGCCTAACAAACACTTTTCGGCACTATTTACATTCAGATCACGAAATGGACTTACAACACTCCAAAATGGTCTATAGCGCCCATTGAGCCTAAGAAACACTTTTCGGCACTTTTTACCTTCAGATCACGAAATTGACTAACAACACTCCCAAATGCTCTATAGCGCCCATTGAGCCTAAGAAACACTTTTCGGCACTTTTTACCTTCAGATCACGAAATGGACTTCCAACACTCCCAAATGCTCTATAGCGCCCATTGAGCCTAACAAACATTTTTCGGCACTTTTTACCTTCAGATCACGAAATGGACTTCCAACACTCCCAAATGCTCTATAGCGCCTATTGAGCCTAACAAACACTTTTCGGCACTTTTTACCTTCAGATCACGAAATTGACTAACAACACTCCCAAATGCTCTATAGCGCCCATTGAGCCTAACAAACACTTTTCGGCACTATTTACCTTCAGATCACAAAATGGACTTACAACACTCCAAAATGGTCTATAGCGCCCATTGAGCCTAACAAACACTTTTCGGCACTTTTTACCTTCAGATCACGAAATTGACTAACAACACTCCCAAATGTTATATAGCGCCCATTGAGCCTATGAAACACTTTTCGGCACTTTTTACCTTCAGATCACGAAATGGACTAACAACACTTCCAAATGCTCTATAGCGCCCATTGAGCCTAACAAACACTTTTCGGCTCTTTTTACCTTCAGATCACGAAATGGACTTACTACACTCCAAAATGGTCTATAGCGCCCATTAAGCCTAACAAACACTTTTCGGCACTTTTTACCTTCAGATCACGAAATTGACTAACAACACTCTCAAATGCTCTATAGCGCCCATTGAGCCTAACAAACACTTGTTGGCACTATTTACGTTCAGATCACAAAATGGACTTCCAACACTCCCAAATGCTCTATAGCGCCCATTGAGCCTAACAAACACTTTTTGGCACTATTTACGTTCAGATCACGAAATGGACTTCCAACACTCCCAAATGGTCTATAGCGCCCATTGAGCCTAACAACCACTTGTCGGCACTATTTACCGTCAGATCACTAAATGGACTTACAACACTCCAAAATGGTAAATAGCGCACATTGAGCCTAAGAAACACCTTTTGGCACTATTTACCTTCAGATTACGAAATGGACTTACAACACTCCAAAATGGTCTATAGCGCCCATTGAGCCTAAGAAACACTTTTCGGCACTTTTTACCTTCAGATCACGAAATTGACTAACAACACTCCCAAATGCTCTATAGCGCCCATTGAGCCTAAGAAACACTTTTCGGCACTTTTTACCTTCAGATCACGAAATGGACTTCCAACACTCCCAAATGCTCTATAGCGCCCATTGAGCCTAACAAACATTTTTCGGCACTTTTTACCTTCAGATCACGAAATGGACTTCCAACACTCCCAAATGCTCTATAGCGCCTATTGAGCCTAACAAACACTTTTCGGCACTTTTTATCTTCAGATCACGAAATTGACTAACAACACTCCCAAATGCTCTATAGCGCCCATTGAGCCTAACAAACACTTTTCGGCACTATTTACCTTCAGATCACAAAATGGACTTACAACACTCCAAAATGGTCTATAGCGCCCATTGACCCTAAGAAACACTTTTCGGCACTTTTTACCTTCAGATCACGAAATTGACTAACAACACTCCCAAATGCTCTATAGCGCCAATTGAGCCTAACAAACACTTTTTGGCACTATTTACCTTCAGATCACGAAATGGACTTCCAACACTCCCAAATGCTCTATAGCGCCCATTGAGCCTAACAAACATTTTTCGGCACTTTTTACCTTCAGATCACGAAATGGACTTCCAACACTCCCAAATGCTCTATAGCGCCTATTGAGCCTAACAAACACTTTTCGGCACTTTTTACCTTCAGATCACGAAATTGACTAACAACACTCCCAAATGCTCTAGCGCCCATTGAGCCTAACAAACACTTTTCGGCACTATTTACATTCAGATCACGAAATGGACTTACAACACTCCAAAATGGTCTATAGCGCCCATTGAGCCTAAGAAACACTTTTCGGCACTTTTTACCTTCAGATCACGAAATTGACTAACAACACTCCCAAATGCTCTATAGCGCCCATTGAGCCTAAGAAACACTTTTCGGCACTTTTTACCTTCAGATCACAAAATGGACTTCCAACACTCCCAAATGCTCTATAGCGCCCATTGAGCCTAACAAACATTTTTCGGCACTTTTTACCTTCAGATCACGAAATGGACTTCCAACACTCCCAAATGCTCTATAGCGCCTATTGAGCCTAACAAACACTTTTCGGCACTTTTTACCTTCAGATCACGAAATTGACTAACAACACTCCCAAATGCTCTATAGCGCCCATTGAGCCTAACAAACACTTTTCGGCACTATTTACCTTCAGATCACAAAATGGACTTACAACACTCCAAAATGGTCTATAGCGCCCATTGAGCCTAACAAACACTTTTCGGCACTTTTTACCTTCAGATCACGAAATTGACTAACAACACTCCCAAATGTTATATAGCGCCCATTGAGCCTATGAAACACTTTTCGGCACTTTTTACCTTCAGATCACGAAATGGACTAACAACACTTCCAAATGCTCTATAGCGCCCATTGAGCCTAACAAACACTTTTCGGCTCTTTTTACCTTCAGATCACGAAATGGACTTACTACACTCCAAAATGGTCTATAGCGCCCATTAAGCCTAACAAACACTTTTCGGCACTTTTTACCTTCAGATCACGAAATTGACTAACAACACTCTCAAATGCTCTATAGCGCCCATTGAGCCTAACAAACACTTTTTGGCACTATTTACGTTCAGATCACAAAATGGACTTCCAACACTCCCAAATGCTCTATAGCGCCCATTGAGCCTAACAAACACTTTTTGGCACTATTTACGTTCAGATCACGAAATGGACTTCCAACACTCCCAAATGGTCTATAGCGCCCATTGAGCCTAACAACCACTTGTCGGCACTATTTACCGTCAGATCACTAAATGGACTTACAACACTCCAAAATGGTAAATAGCGCACATTGAGCCTAACAAACATTTTTCGGCACTTTTTACCTTCAGATCACGAAATGGACTTCCAACACTCCCAAATGCTCTATAGCGCCTATTGAGCCTAACAAACACTTTTCGGCACTTTTTATCTTCAGATCACGAAATTGACTAACAACACTCCCAAATGCTCTATAGCGCCCATTGAGCCTAACAAACACTTTTCGGCACTATTTACCTTCAGATCACAAAATGGACTTACAACACTCCAAAATGGTCTATAGCGCCCATTGACCCTAAGAAACACTTTTCGGCACTTTTTACCTTCAGATCACGAAATTGACTAACAACACTCCCAAATGCTCTATAGCGCCCATTGAGCCTAACAAACACTTTTCGGCACTATTTACCTTCAGATCACAAAATGGACTTACAACACTCCAAAATGGTCTATAGCGCCCATTGACCCTAAGAAACACTTTTCGGCACTTTTTACCTTCAGATCACGAAATGGACTAACAACACTTCCAAATGCTCTATAGCGCCCATTGAGCCTAACAAACACTTTTCGGCTCTTTTTACCTTCAGATCACGAAATGGACTTACTACACTCCAAAATGGTCTATAGCGCCCATTAAGCCTAACAAACACTTTTCGGCACTTTTTACCTTCAGATCACAAAATTGACTAACAACACTCTCAAATGCTCTATAGCGCCCATTGAGCCTAACAAACACTTTTTGGCACTATTTACGTTCAGATCACAAAATGGACTTCCAACACTCCCAAATGCTCTATAGCGCCCATTGAGCCTAACAAACACTTTTTGGCACTATTTACGTTCAGATCACGAAATGGACTTCCAACACTCCCAAATGGTCTATAGCGCCCATTGAGCCTAACAACCACTTGTCGGCACTATTTACCGTCAGATCACTAAATGGACTTACAACACTCCAAAATGGTAAATAGCGCACATTGAGCCTAAGAAACACCTTTTGGCACTATTTACCTTCAGATTACGAAATGGACTTACAACACTCCAAAATGGTCTATAGCGCCCATTGAGCCTAAGAAACACTTTTCGGCACTTTTTACCTTCAGATCACGAAATTGACTAACAACACTCCCAAATGCTCTATAGCGCCCATTGAGCCTAAGAAACACTTTTCGGCACTTTTTACCTTCAGATCACGAAATGGACTTCCAACACTCCCAAATGCTCTATAGCGCCCATTGAGCCTAACAAACATTTTTCGGCACTTTTTACCTTCAGATCACGAAATGGACTTCCAACACTCCCAAATGCTCTATAGCGCCTATTGAGCCTAACAAACACTTTTCGGCACTTTTTATCTTCAGATCACGAAATTGACTAACAACACTCCCAAATGCTCTATAGCGCCCATTGAGCCTAACAAACACTTTTCGGCACTATTTACCTTCAGATCACAAAATGGACTTACAACACTCCAAAATGGTCTATAGCGCCCATTGACCCTAAGAAACACTTTTCGGCACTTTTTACCTTCAGATCACGAAATTGACTAACAACACTCCCAAATGCTCTATAGCGCCAATTGAGCCTAACAAACACTTTTTGGCACTATTTACCTTCAGATCACGAAATGGACTTCCAACACTCCCAAATGCTCTATAGCGCCCATTGAGCCTAACAAACATTTTTCGGCACTTTTTACCTTCAGATCACGAAATGGACTTCCAACACTCCCAAATGCTCTATAGCGCCTATTGAGCCTAACAAACACTTTTCGGCACTTTTTACCTTCAGATCACGAAATTGACTAACAACACTCCCAAATGCTCTAGCGCCCATTGAGCCTAACAAACACTTTTCGGCACTATTTACATTCAGATCACGAAATGGACTTACAACACTCCAAAATGGTCTATAGCGCCCATTGAGCCTAAGAAACACTTTTCGGCACTTTTTACCTTCAGATCACGAAATTGACTAACAACACTCCCAAATGCTCTATAGCGCCCATTGAGCCTAAGAAACACTTTTCGGCACTTTTTACCTTCAGATCACGAAATGGACTTCCAACACTCCCAAATGCTCTATAGCGCCCATTGAGCCTAACAAACATTTTTCGGCACTTTTTACCTTCAGATCACGAAATGGACTTCCAACACTCCCAAATGCTCTATAGCGCCTATTGAGCCTAACAAACACTTTTCGGCACTTTTTACCTTCAGATCACGAAATTGACTAACAACACTCCCAAATGCTCTATAGCGCCCATTGAGCCTAACAAACACTTTTCGGCACTATTTACCTTCAGATCACAAAATGGACTTACAACACTCCAAAATGGTCTATAGCGCCCATTGAGCCTAACAAACACTTTTCGGCACTTTTTACCTTCAGATCACGAAATTGACTAACAACACTCCCAAATGTTATATAGCGCCCATTGAGCCTATGAAACACTTTTCGGCACTTTTTACCTTCAGATCACGAAATGGACTAACAACACTTCCAAATGCTCTATAGCGCCCATTGAGCCTAACAAACACTTTTCGGCTCTTTTTACCTTCAGATCACGAAATGGACTTACTACACTCCAAAATGGTCTATAGCGCCCATTAAGCCTAACAAACACTTTTCGGCACTTTTTACCTTCAGATCACGAAATTGACTAACAACACTCTCAAATGCTCTATAGCGCCCATTGAGCCTAACAAACACTTTTTGGCACTATTTACGTTCAGATCACAAAATGGACTTCCAACACTCCCAAATGCTCTATAGCGCCCATTGAGCCTAACAAACACTTTTTGGCACTATTTACGTTCAGATCACGAAATGGACTTCCAACACTCCCAAATGGTCTATAGCGCCCATTGAGCCTAACAACCACTTGTCGGCACTATTTACCGTCAGATCACTAAATGGACTTACAACACTCCAAAATGGTAAATAGCGCACATTGAGCCTAAGAAACACCTTTTGGCACTATTTACCTTCAGATTACGAAATGGACTTACAACACTCCAAAATGGTCTATAGCGCCCATTGAGCCTAAGAAACACTTCTCGGCACTTTTTACCTCCAGATCACGAAATTGACTAACAACACTCCCAAATGGTAAATAGCGCACATTGAGCCTAAGAAACACCTTTTGGCACTATTTACCTTCAGATTACGAAATGGACTTACAACACTCCAAAATGGTCTATAGCGCCCATTGAGCCTAAGAAACACTTCTCGGCACTTTTTACCTCCAGATCACGAAATTGACTAACAACACTCCCAAATGCTCTATAGCGCCCATTGAGCCTAACAAACACTTTTCGGCTCTTTTTACCTTCAGATCACGAAATGGACTTCCAACACTCCCAAATGCTCTATAGCGCCTATTGAGCCTAACAAACACTTTTCGGCACTTTTTACCTTCAGATCACGAAATTGACTAACAACACTCCCAAATGCTCTATAGCGCCCATTGAGCCTAACAAACACTTTTCGGCACTATTTACCTTCAGATCACAAAATGGACTTACAACACTCCAAAATGGTCTATAGCGCCCATTGAGCCTAACAAACACTTTTCGGCACTTTTTACCTTCAGATCACGAAATTGACTAACAACACTCCCAAATGTTATATAGCGCCCATTGAGCCTATGAAACACTTTTCGGCACTTTTTACCTTCAGATCACGAAATGGACTAACAACACTTCCAAATGCTCTATAGCGCCCATTGAGCCTAACAAACACTTTTCGGCTCTTTTTACCTTCAGATCACGAAATGGACTTACTACACTCCAAAATGGTCTATAGCGCCACTTTTTACCTTCAGATCACGAAATTGACTAACAACACTCTCAAATGCTCTATAGCGCCCATTGAGCCTAACAAACACTTTTTGGCACTATTTACGTTCAGATCACAAAATGGACTTCCAACACTCCCAAATGCTCTATAGCGCCCATTGAGCCTAACAAACACTTTTTGGCACTATTTACGTTCAGATCACGAAATGGACTTCCAACACTCCCAAATGGTCTATAGCGCCCATTGAGCCTAACAACCACTTGTCGGCACTATTTACCGTCAGATCACTAAATGGACTTACAACACTCCAAAATGGTAAATAGCGCACATTGAGCCTAAGAAACACCTTTTGGCACTATTTACCTTCAGATTACGAAATGGACTTACAACACTCCAAAATGGTCTATAGCGCCCATTGAGCCTAAGAAACACTTCTCGGCACTTTTTACCTCCAGATCACGAAATTGACTAACAACACTCCCAAATGGTAAATAGCGCACATTGAGCCTAAGAAACACCTTTTGGCACTATTTACCTTCAGATTACGAAATGGACTTACAACACTCCAAAATGGTCTATAGCGCCCATTGAGCCTAAGAAACACTTCTCGGCACTTTTTACCTCCAGATCACGAAATTGACTAACAACACTCCCAAATGCTCTATAGCGCCCATTGAGCCTAACAAACACTTTTCGGCACTTTTTACCTTCAGATCACGAAATGGACTAACAACACTCCCAAATGCTCTATAGCGCCCATTGAGCCTAACAAACACTTTTCGGCACTTTTTACCTTCAGATCACGAAATGGACTAACAACACTTCCAAATGCTCTATAGCGCCTATTGAGCCTAACAAACACTTTTCGGCACTTTTTACCTTCAGATCACGAAATGGACTTACTACACTCCAAAATGGTCTTTAGCGCCCATTGAGCCTAACAAACACTTTTCGGCACTTTTTACCTTCAGATCACGAAATTGACTAACAACACTCCCAAATGCTCTATAGCGCCAATTGAGCCTAACAAACACTTTTTGGCACTATTTACCTTCAGATCACGAAATGGACTTCCAACACTCCCAAATGCTCTATAGCGCCCATTGAGCCTAACAAACATTTTTCGGCACTTTTTACCTTCAGATCACGAAATGGACTTCCAACACTCCCAAATGCTCTATAGCGCCTATTGAGCCTAACAAACACTTTTCGGCACTTTTTACCTTCAGATCACGAAATTGACTAACAACACTCCCAAATGCTCTATAGCGCCCATTGAGCCTAACAAACACTTTTCGGCACTATTTACATTCAGATCACGAAATGGACTTACAACACTCCAAAATGGTCTATAGCGCCCATTGAGCCTAAGAAACACTTTTCGGCACTTTTTACCTTCAGATCACGAAATGGACTAACAACACTTCCAAATGCTCTATAGCGCCCATTGAGCCTAACAAACACTTTTCGGCTCTTTTTACCTTCAGATCACGAAATGGACTTACTACACTCCAAAATGGTCTATAGCGCCCATTAAGCCTAACAAACACTTTTCGGCACTTTTTACCTTCAGATCACGAAATTGACTAACAACACTCCCAAATGCTCTATAGCGCCCATTGAGCCTAACAAACACTTTTTGGCACTATTTACGTTCAGATCACGAAATGGACTTCCAACACTCCCAAATGGTCTATAGCGCCCATTGAGCCTAACAAACACTTTTCGGCACTATTTACCTTCAGATCACGAAATGGACTTACAACACTCCAAAATGGTCTATAGTGCCCATTGAGCCTAACAAACACTTTTCGGCACTTTTTAGCTTCAGATCACAAAATGGACTAACAACACTCCCAAATGCTCTATAGCGCCCATTGAGCCTAACAAACACTTTTCGGCACTTTTTACCTTCAGATCACCAAATGGACTAACAACACTCCCAAATGCTCTATAGCGCCCATTGAGCCTAACAAACACTTTTCGGCACTTTTTACCTTCAGATCACGAAATGGACTAACAACACTCCCAAATGCTCTATAGCGCCCATTGAGCCTAACAAACACTTTTCGGCACTTTTTACCTTCAGATCACAAAATGGACTTACTACACTCCAAAATGGTCTATAGCGCCCATTGAGCCTAACAAACACTTTTCGGCACTTTTTACCTTCAGATCACGAAATTGACTAACAACACTCCCAAATGCTCTATAGCGCCAATTGAGCCTAACAAACACTTTTCGGCACTTTTTACCTTCAGATCACGTAATTGACTAACAACACTCCCAAATGCTCTATAGCGCCAATTGAGCCTAACAAACACTTTTTGGCACTATTTACCTTCAGATCACGAAATGGACTTCCAACACTCCCAAATGCTCTATAGCGCCCATTCAGCCTAACAAACATTTTTCGGCACTTTTTACCTTCAGATCACGAAATGGACTTCCAACACTCCCAAATGCTCTATAGCGCCTATTGAGCCTAACAAACACTTTTTGGCACTTTTTACCTTCAGATCACGAAATTGACTAACAACACTCCCAAATGCTCTATAGCGCCTATTGAGCCTAACAAACACTTTTCGGCACTTTTTACCTTCAGATCACGAAATGGACTAACAACACTCCCAAATGCTCTATAGCGCCCATTGAGCCTAACAAACACTTTTCGGCACTTTTTACCTTCAGATCACCAAATGGACTAACAACACTCCCAAATGCTCTATATCGCCCATTGAGCCTAACAAACACTTTTCGGCACTTTTTACCTTCAGATCACGAAATTGACTAACAACACTCCCAAATGCTCTATAGCGCCCATTGAGCCTAACAAACACTTTTCGGCACTTTTTACCTTCAGATCACGAAATTGACTAACAACACTCCCAAATGCTCTATAGCGCCCATTGAGCCTAAGAAACACTTTTCGGCACTTTTTACCTTCAGATCACGAAATTGACTAACAACACTCCCAAATGCTCTATAGAGCCCATTGATCCTAACAAACACTTTTCGGCACTATTTACCTTCAGATCACAACATTGACTTACAACACTCCCAAATGCTCTATAGCGCCCATTGAGCCTAACAAACACTTTTCGGCACTATTTACCTTCAGTTCACAAAATGGACTTACCGCACTCCCAAATGCTCTATAGCGCCCATTGAGCCTAACAAACACTTTTCGGCACTTTTTACCTTCAGATCACGAAATTGACTAACAACACTCCCAAATGTTCTATAGCGCCCATTGAGCCTATGAAACACTTTTCGGCACTTTTTACCTTCAGATCACGAAATTGACTAACAACACTCCAAAATGGTCTATAGCGCCCATTGAGCCTAACAAACACTTTTCGGCACTATTTACCGTCAGATCACTAAATGGACTTTACAACACTCCAAAATAGTATATAGCGCACATTGAGCCTAACAAACACTTTTCGGCACTTTTTACCTTCAGATCACGCAATTGACTAACAACACTCCCAAATGCTCTATAGCGCCCATTGAGCCTAACAAACACTTTTCGGCACTTTTTAACTTCAGATCACGAAATGGACTAACAACACTCCCAAATGCTCTATAGCGCCCATTGAGCCTAACAAACACTTTTCGGCACTTTTTACCTTCAGATCACGAAATGGACTAACAACACTCCCAAATGTTCTATAGCGCCCATTGAGCCTAAGAAACACTTCTCGGCACTTTTTACCTCCAGATCACGAAATTGACTAACAACACTCCCAAATGCTCTATAGCGCCCATTGAGCCTAACAAACACTTTTCGGCACTTTTTAACTTCAGATCACGAAATGGACCAACAACACTCCCAAATGCTCTATAGCGCCCATTGAGCCTAACAAACACTTTTCGGCACTTTTTACCTTCAGATCACGAAATGGACTAACAACACTCCCAAATGCGCTATAGCGCCCATTGAGCCTAACAAACACTTTTTGGCACTATTTACCTTCAGATCACGAAATGGACTTCCAACACTCCCAAATGCTCTATAGCGCCCATTGAGCCTAACAAACACTTTTCGGCACTTTTTACCTTCAGATCACGAAATGGACTAACAACACTCCCAAATGCGCTATAGCGCCCATTGAGCCTAACAAACACTTTTTGGCACTATTTAACTTCAGATCACGAAATGGACTAACAACACTCCCAAATGCTCTATAGCGCCCATTGAGCCTAACAAACACTTTTCGGCACTATTTACCTTCAGATCACGAAATGGACTTACAACACTCCCAAATGGTCTATAGCGCCCATTGAGCCTAACAAACACTTTTTGGCACTATTTACCTTCAGATCACGAAATGGACTTACAACACTCCAAAATGGTCTTTAGCGCCCATTGAGCCTAAGAAACACTTTTCGGCACTATTTACCTTCAGATCACGAAATTGACTAACAACACTCCCAAATGCTCTATAGCGCCCATTGAGCCTAACAAACACTTTTCGGCACTATTTACCTTCAGATCACGAAATTGACTTACAACACTCCAAAATGGTCTATAGCGTCCATTGAGCCCAAGAAACACTTTTCGGCACTTTTTACCTTCAGATCACGAAATTGACTAACAACACTCCCAAATGCTCTATAGCGCTCATTGAGCCTAAGAAACACTTTTCGGCACTTTTTACCTTCAGATCACGAAATTGACTAACAACACTCCCAAATGCTCTATAGCGCCCATTGAGCCTAACAAACACTTTTCGGCACTATTTACCTTCAGATCACAAAATGGACTTACAACACTCCCAAATGCTCTATAGCGCCCATTGAGCCTAAGAAACACTTTTCGGCACTTTTTACCTTCAGATCACGAAATTGACTAACAACACTCCCAAATGGTCTATAGCGCCCATTGAGCCTAACAAACACTTTTCGGCACTTTTTACCTTCAGATCACGAAATTGACTAACAACACTCCCAAATGGTCTATAGCGCCCATTGAGCCTAACAAACACTTTTCGGCACTATTCACCGTCAGATCACGAAATGGACTTACTACACTCCAAAATGGTCTATAGCGCCCATTGAGCCTAACAAACACTTTTCGGCACTTTTTACCTTCAGATCACGAAATGGACTAACAACACTCCCAAATGCTCTATAGCGCCCATTGATCCTAACAAACACTTTTCGGCACTTTTTACCTTCAGATCACGAAATCGACTAACAACACTCCCAAATGTTCTATAGCGCCCATTGAGCCTGTGAAACACTTTTCGGCACTTTTTACCTTCAGATCACGAAATTGACGAACAACACTCCGAAATGGTCTATAGCGCCCATTGAGCCTAACAAACACTTTTCGGCACTATTTACCGTCAGATCACTAAATGGACTTACAACACTCCAAAATGGTATATAGCGCACATTGAGCCTAAGAAACACCTTTTGGCACTATTTACCTTCAGATCACGAAATGGACTTACAACACTCCAAAATGGTCTATAGCGCCCATTGAGCCTAAGAAACACTTTTCGGCACTTTTTACCTTCAGATCACGAAATTGACTAACAACACTCCCAAATGCTCTATAGCGCCCATTGAGCCTAAGAAACACTTTTCGGCACTTTTTACCTTCAGATCACGAAATTGACTAACAACACTCCCAAATGCTCTATAGCGCCCATTGAGCCTAACAAACACTTTTCTGCACTATTTACCTTCAGATCACAAAATGGACTTACAACACTCCCAAATGCTCTATAGCGCCCATTGAGCCTAACAAACACTTTTCGGCACTATTTACCTTCAGATCACGAAATGGACTTACAACACTCCAAAATGGTCTATAGCGCCCATTGAGCCTAAGAAACACTTCTCGGCACTTTTTACCTCCAGATCACGAAATTGACTAACAACACTCCCAAATGCTCTATAGCGCCCATTGAGCCTAACAAACACTTTTCGGCACTTTTTACCTTCAGATCACGAAATGGACTAACAACACTCCCAAATGCTCTATAGCGCCCATTGAGCTTAACAAACACTTTTCGGCACTTTTTACCTTCAGATCACGAAATGGACTAACAACACTCCCAAATGCGCTATAGCGCCCATTGAGCCTAACAAACCCTTTTTGGCACTATTTATCTTCAGATCACGAAATGGACTTCCAACACTCCCAAATGCTCTATAGCGCCCATTGAGCATAACAAACACTTTTCGGCACTATTTACCTTCAGATCACGAATTGACTTACAACACTCCAAAATGGTCTATAGCGCCCATTGAGCCTAAGAAACACTTCTCGGCACTTTTTACCTCCAGATCACGAAATTGACTAACAACACTCCCAAATGCTCTATAGCGCCCATTGAGCCTAACAAACACTTTTCGGCACTATTTACCTTCAGATCACGAAATGGACTTACAAACACTCCCAAATGGTCTATAGCGCCCATTGAGCCTAACAAACACTTTTCGACACTTTTTACCTTCAGATCACGAAATGGACTAACAACACTCCCAAATGCTCTATAGCGCCCATTGAGCCTAACAAACACTTTTCGGCACTTTTTACCTTCAGATCACGAAATGGACTAACAACACTCCCAAATGCTCTATAGCGCCCATTGAGCCTAACAAACACTTTTCGGCACTTTTTACCTTCAGATCACGAAATTGACTAACAACACTCCCAAATGCTCTATAGCGCCCATTGAGCCTAACAAACACTTTTCGGCACTTTTTACCTCCAGATCACAAAATTGACTAACAACACTCCCAAATGCTCTATAGCGCCCATTGAGCCTAACAAACACTTTTCGGCACTTTTTACCTTCAGATCACGAAATGGACTAACAACACTCCCAAATGCTCTATAGCGCCCATTAGGCTTAACAAACACTTTTCGGCACTTTTTACCTTCAGATCACGAAATGGACTAACAACACTCCCAAATGCGTTATAGCGCCCATTGAGCCTAACAAACACTTTTTGGCACTATTTACCTTCAGATCACGAAATGGACTTCCAACACTCCCAAATGCTCTATAGCGCCCATTGAGCCTAACAAACACTTTTCGGCACTTTTTACCTCCAGATCACAAAATTGACTAACAACACTCCCAAATGCGTTATAGCGCCCATTGAGCCTAACAAACACTTTTTGGCACTATTTACCTTCAGATCACGAAATGGACTTCCAACACTCCCAAATGCTCTATAGCGCCCATTGAGCCTAACAAACATTTTTCGGCACTTTTTACCTTCAGATCACGAAATGGACTTCCAACACTCCCAAATGCTCTATAGCGCCCATTGAGCCTAACAAACACTTTTCGGCACTATTTACCTTCAGATCACGAAATGGACTAACAACACTCCCAAATGCTCTATAGCGCCCATTGAGCCTAACAAACACTTTTCGGCACTATTTACCTTCAGATCACGAAATTGACTTACAACACTCCAAAATGGTCTATAGCGCCCATTGAGCCTAAGAAACACTTTTCGGCACTATTTACCTTCAGATCACGAAATTGACTAACAACACTCCCAAATGCTCTATAGCGCCCATTGAGCCTAACAAACACTTTTCGGCACTATTTACCTTCAGATCACGAAATTGACTTACAACACTCCAAAATGGTCTATAGCGTCCATTGAGCCCAAGAAACACTTTTCGGCACTTTTTACCTTCAGATCACGAAATTGACTAACAACACTCCCAAATGCTCTATAGCGCTCATTGAGCCTAAGAAACACTTTTCGGCACTTTTTACCTTCAGATCACGAAATTGACTAACAACACTCCCAAATGCTCTATAGCGCCCATTGAGCCTAACAAACACTTTTCGGCACTATTTACCTTCAGATCACAAAATGGACTTACAACACTCCCAAATGCTCTATAGCGCCCATTGAGCCTAAGAAACACTTTTCGGCACTTTTTACCTTCAGATCACGAAATTGACTAACAACACTCCCAAATGGTCTATAGCGCCCATTGAGCCTAACAAACACTTTTCGGCACTTTTTACCTTCAGATCACGAAATTGACTAACAACACTCCCAAATGGTCTATAGCGCCCATTGAGCCTAACAAACACTTTTCGGCACTATTCACCGTCAGATCACGAAATGGACTTACTACACTCCAAAATGGTCTATAGCGCCCATTGAGCCTAACAAACACTTTTCGGCACTTTTTACCTTCAGATCACGAAATGGACTAACAACACTCCCAAATGCTCTATAGCGCCCATTGATCCTAACAAACACTTTTCGGCACTTTTTACCTTCAGATCACGAAATCGACTAACAACACTCCCAAATGTTCTATAGCGCCCATTGAGCCTGTGAAACACTTTTCGGCACTTTTTACCTTCAGATCACGAAATTGACGAACAACACTCCGAAATGGTCTATAGCGCCCATTGAGCCTAACAAACACTTTTCGGCACTATTTACCGTCAGATCACTAAATGGACTTACAACACTCCAAAATGGTATATAGCGCACATTGAGCCTAAGAAACACCTTTTGGCACTATTTACCTTCAGATCACGAAATGGACTTACAACACTCCAAAATGGTCTATAGCGCCCATTGAGCCTAAGAAACACTTTTCGGCACTTTTTACCTTCAGATCACGAAATTGACTAACAACACTCCCAAATGCTCTATAGCGCCCATTGAGCCTAAGAAACACTTTTCGGCACTTTTTACCTTCAGATCACGAAATTGACTAACAACACTCCCAAATGCTCTATAGCGCCCATTGAGCCTAACAAACACTTTTCTGCACTATTTACCTTCAGATCACAAAATGGACTTACAACACTCCCAAATGCTCTATAGCGCCCATTGAGCCTAACAAACACTTTTCGGCACTATTTACCTTCAGATCACGAAATGGACTTACAACACTCCAAAATGGTCTATAGCGCCCATTGAGCCTAAGAAACACTTCTCGGCACTTTTTACCTCCAGATCACGAAATTGACTAACAACACTCCCAAATGCTCTATAGCGCCCATTGAGCCTAACAAACACTTTTCGGCACTTTTTACCTTCAGATCACGAAATGGACTAACAACACTCCCAAATGCTCTATAGCGCCCATTGAGCTTAACAAACACTTTTCGGCACTTTTTACCTTCAGATCACGAAATGGACTAACAACACTCCCAAATGCGCTATAGCGCCCATTGAGCCTAACAAACCCTTTTTGGCACTATTTATCTTCAGATCACGAAATGGACTTCCAACACTCCCAAATGCTCTATAGCGCCCATTGAGCATAACAAACACTTTTCGGCACTATTTACCTTCAGATCACGAAATTGACTTACAACACTCCAAAATGGTCTATAGCGCCCATTGAGCCTAAGAAACACTTCTCGGCACTTTTTACCTCCAGATCACGAAATTGACTAACAACACTCCCAAATGCTCTATAGCGCCCATTGAGCCTAACAAACACTTTTCGGCACTATTTACCTTCAGATCACGAAATGGACTTACAAACACTCCCAAATGGTCTATAGCGCCCATTGAGCCTAACAAACACTTTTCGACACTTTTTACCTTCAGATCACGAAATGGACTAACAACACTCCCAAATGCTCTATAGCGCCCATTGAGCCTAACAAACACTTTTCGGCACTTTTTACCTTCAGATCACGAAATGGACTAACAACACTCCCAAATGCTCTATAGCGCCCATTGAGCCTAACAAACACTTTTCGGCACTTTTTACCTTCAGATCACGAAATTGACTAACAACACTCCCAAATGCTCTATAGCGCCCATTGAGCCTAACAAACACTTTTCGGCACTTTTTACCTCCAGATCACAAAATTGACTAACAACACTCCCAAATGCTCTATAGCGCCCATTGAGCCTAACAAACACTTTTCGGCACTTTTTACCTTCAGATCACGAAATGGACTAACAACACTCCCAAATGCTCTATAGCGCCCATTAGGCTTAACAAACACTTTTCGGCACTTTTTACCTTCAGATCACGAAATGGACTAACAACACTCCCAAATGCGTTATAGCGCCCATTGAGCCTAACAAACACTTTTTGGCACTATTTACCTTCAGATCACGAAATGGACTTCCAACACTCCCAAATGCTCTATAGCGCCCATTGAGCCTAACAAACACTTTTCGGCACTTTTTACCTCCAGATCACAAAATTGACTAACAACACTCCCAAATGCGTTATAGCGCCCATTGAGCCTAACAAACACTTTTTGGCACTATTTACCTTCAGATCACGAAATGGACTTCCAACACTCCCAAATGCTCTATAGCGCCCATTGAGCCTAACAAACATTTTTCGGCACTTTTTACCTTCAGATCACGAAATGGACTTCCAACACTCCCAAATGCTCTATAGCGCCCATTGAGCCTAACAAACACTTTTCGGCACTATTTACCTTCAGATCACGAAATGGACTAACAACACTCCCAAATGCTCTATAGCGCCCATTGAGCCTAACAAACACTTTTCGGCACTATTTACCTTCAGATCACGAAATTGACTTACAACACTCCAAAATGGTCTATAGCGCCCATTGAGCCTAAGAAACACTTTTCGGCACTTTTTACCTTCAGATCACGAAATGGACTAACAACACTCCCAAATGCTCTATAGCGCCCATTAGGCTTAACAAACACTTTTCGGCACTTTTTACCTTCAGATCACGAAATGGACTAACAACACTCCCAAATGCGTTATAGCGCCCATTGAGCCTAACAAACACTTTTTGGCACTATTTACCTTCAGATCACGAAATGGACTTCCAACACTCCCAAATGCTCTATAGCGCCCATTGAGCCTAACAAACACTTTTCGGCACTTTTTACCTCCAGATCACAAAATTGACTAACAACACTCCCAAATGCTCTATAGCGCCCATTGAGCCTAACAAACACTTTTCGGCACTTTTTACCTTCAGATCACGAAATGGACTAACAACACTCCCAAATGCTCTATAGCGCCCATTGAGCCTAACAAACATTTTTCGGCACTTTTTACCTTCAGATCACGAAATGGACTTCCAACACTCCCAAATGCTCTATAGCGCGCATTGAGCCTAACAAACACTTTTCGGCACTTTTTACCTCCAGATCACAAAATTGACTAACAACACTCCCAAATGCGTTATAGCGCCCATTGAGCCTAACAAACACTTTTTGGCACTATTTACCTTCAGATCACGAAATGGACTTCCAACACTCCCAAATGCTCTATAGCGCCCATTGAGCCTAACAAACATTTTTCGGCACTTTTTACCTTCAGATCACGAAATGGACTTCCAACACTCCCAAATGCTCTATAGCGCCCATTGAGCCTAACAAACACTTTTCGGCACTTTTTACCTCCAGATCACAAAATTGACTAACAACACTCCCAAATGCTCTATAGCGCCCATTGAGCCTAACAAACACTTTTCGGCACTATTTACCTTTAGATCACGAAATTGACTTACAACACTCCAAAATGGTCTATAGCGCCCATTGAGCCTAAGAAACACTTTTCGGCACTTTTTACCTTCAGATCAGGAAATTGACTAACAACACTCCCAAATGCTCTATAGCGCCCATTGAGCCTAAGAAACACTTTTCGGCACTTTTTACCTTCAGATCACGAAATTGACTAACAACACTCCCAAATGCTCTATAGCGCCCATTGAGCCTAATAAACACTTTTCGGCACTTTTTACCTTCAGATCACGAAATTGACTAACAACACTCCCAAATGGTCTATAGCGCCCATTGAGCCTAACAAACACTTTTCGGCACTTTTTACCTTCAGATCACGAAATGGACTAACAACACTCCCAAATGCTCTATAGCGCCCATTGAGCTTAACAAACACTTTTCGGCACTTTTTACCTTCAGATCACGAAATGGACTAACAACACTCCCAAATGCGTTATAGCGCCCATTGAGCCTAACAAACACTTTTTGGCACTATTTACCTTCAGATCACGAAATGGACTTCCAACACTCCCAAATGCTCTATAGCGCCCATTGAGCCTAACAAACATTTTTCGGCACTTTTTACCTTTAGATCACGAAATGGACTTCCAACACTCCCAAATGCTCTATAGCGCGCATTGAGCCTAACAAACACTTTTCGGCACTTTTTACCTCCAGATCACAAAATTGACTAACAACACTCCCAAATGCGTTATAGCGCCCATTGAGCCTAACAAACACTTTTTGGCACTATTTACCTTCAGATCACGAAATGGACTTCCAACACTCCCAAATGCTCTATAGCGCCCATTGAGCCTAACAAACATTTTTCGGCACTTTTTACCTTCAGATCACGAAATGGACTTCCAACACTCCCAAATGCTCTATAGCGCCCATTGAGCCTAACAAACAGTTTTCGGCACTTTTTACCTCCAGATCACAAAATTGACTAACAACACTCCCAAATGCTCTATAGCGCCCATTGAGCCTAACAAACACTTTTCGGCACTATTTACCTTTAGATCACGAAATTGACTTACAACACTCCAAAATGGTCTATAGCGCCCATTGAGCCTAAGAAACACTTTTCGGCACTTTTTACCTTCAGATCAGGAAATTGACTAACAACACTCCCAAATGCTCTATAGCGCCCATTGAGCCTAAGAAACACTTTTCGGCACTTTTTACCTTCAGATCACGAAATTGACTAACAACACTCCCAAATGCTCTATAGCGCCCATTGAGCCTAATAAACACTTTTCGGCACTTTTTACCTTCAGATCACGAAATTGACTAACAACACTCCCAAATGGTCTATAGCGCCCATTGAGCATAACAAACACTTTTCGGCACTATTCACCGTCAGATCACGAAATGGACTTACTACACTCCAAAATGGTCTATAGCGCCCATTGAGCCTAACAAACACTTTTCGGCACTTTTTACCTTCAGATCACGAAATGGACTTACAACACTCCAAAATGCTCTATAGCGCCCATTGAGCCTAACAAACACTTTTCGGCACTTTTTACCTCCAGATCACAAAATTGACTAACAACACTCCCAAATGCTCTATAGCGCCCATTGAGCCTAACAAACACTTTTCGGCACTTTTTACCTTCAGATCACGAAATGGACTAACAACACTCCCAAATGCTCTATAGCGCCCATTGAGCTTAACAAACACTTTTTGGCACTTTTTACCTTCAGATCACGACCTTGACTTACAACACTCCCAAATGGTCTATAGCCCCTCATTGAGCCTAACAAACACTTTTTGGCACTATTTACCTTCAGATCACGAAATGGACTTACAACACTCCAAAATGGTCTATAGCGCCCATTGAGCCTAAGAAACACTTTTCGGCACTATTTACCTTCAGATCACGAAATTGACTAACAACAGTCCCAAATGCTCTATAGCGCCCATTGAGCCTAACAAACACTTTTCGGCACTATTTACCTTCAGATCACGAAATTGACTTCCAACACTCCCAAATGCTCTATAGCGCCCATTGAGCCTAACAAACATTTTTCGGCACTTTTTACCTTCAGATCACGAAATGGACTTCCAACACTCCCAAATGCTCTATAGCGCCCATTGAGCCTAACAAACACTTTTCGGCACTTTTTACCTCCAGATCACAAAATTGACTAACAACACTCCCAAATGCTCTATAGCGCCCATTGAGCCTAACAAACACTTTTCGGCACTATTTACCTTTAGATCACGAAATTGACTTACAACTCCAAAATGGTCTATAGCGCCCATTGAGCCTAAGAAACACTTTTCGGCACTTTTTACCTTCAGATCAGGAAATTGACTAACAACACTCCCAAATGCTCTATAGCGCCCATTGAGCCTAAGAAACACTTTTTCGGCACTTTTTACCTTCAGATCACGAAATTGACTAACAACACTCCCAAATGCTCTATAGCGCCCATTGAGCCTAATAAACACTTTTCGGCACTTTTTACCTTCAGATCACGAAATTGACTAACAACACTCCCAAATGGTCTATAGCGCCCATTGAGCATAACAAACACTTTTCGGCACTATTCACCGTCAGATCACGAAATGGACTTACTACACTCCAAAATGGTCTATAGCGCCCATTGAGCCTAACAAACACTTTTCGGCACTATTTACCTTCAGATCACGAAATGGACTTACAACACTCCAAAATGCTCTATAGCGCCCATTGAGCCTAAGAAACACTTTTCGGCACTTTTTACCTTCAGATCACTAAATTGACTAACAACACTCCCAAATGCTCTATAGCGCCCATTGAGCCTAACAAACACTTTTCGGCACTATTTACCTTCAGATCACGAAATTGACTTACAACACTCCAAAATGGTCTATAGCGTCTATTGAGCCCAAGAAACACTTTTCGGCACTTTTTACCTTCAGATCACGAAATTGACTAACAACACTCCCAAATGCTCTATAGCGCTCATTGAGCCTAAGAAACACTTTTCGGCACTTTTTACCTTCAGATCACGAAATTGACTAACAACACTCCCAAATGCTCTATAGCGCCCATTGAGCCTAACAAACACTTTTCGGAACTATTTACCTTCAGATCACAAAATGGACTTACAACACTCCCAAATGCTCTATAGCGCCCATTGAGCCTAAGAAACACTTTTCGGCACTTTTTACCTTCAGATCACGAAATTGACTAACAACACTCCCAAATGGTCTATAGCGCCCATTGAGCCTAACAAACACTTTTCGGCACTATTCACCGTCAGATCACGAAATGGACTTACTACACTCCAAAATGGTCTATAGCGCCCATTGAGCCTAACAAACACTTTTCGGCACTATTTACCTTCAGATCACGAAATGGACTTACAACACTTCAAAATGGTCTATAGCGCCCATTGAGCCTAACAAACACTTTTCGGCACTTTTTACCTTCAGATCACGAAATGGACTAACAACACTCCCAAATGCTCTATAGCGCCCATTGAGCCTAACAAACACTTTTCGGCACTTTTTACCTTCAGATCACGAAATGGACTAACAACACTCCCAAATGCTCTATAGCGCCCATTGAGCCTAACAACCACTTTTCGGCACTATTTACCGTCAGATCACTAAATGGACTTACAACACTCCAAAATGGTATATAGCGCACATTGAGCCTAAGAAACACCTTTTGGCACTATTTACCTTCAGATTACGAAATGGACTTACAACACTCCAAAATGGTCTATAGCGCCCATTGAGCCTAAGAAACACTTCTCGGCACTTTTTACCTCCAGATCACGAAATTGACTAACAACACTCCCAAATGCTCTATAGCGCCCATTGAGCCTAACAAACACTTTTCGGCACTATTTACCGTCAGATCACTAAATGGACTTACAACACTCCAAAATGGTATATAGCGCACATTGAGCCTAAGAAACACCTTTTGGCACTATTTACCTTTAGATCACGAAATGGACTAACAACACTCCCAAATGCTCTATAGCGCCCATTGAGCTTAACAAACACTTTTCGGCACTTTTTACCTTCAGATCACAAAATGGACTTACAACACTCCCAAATGCTCTATAGCGCCCATTGAGCCTAACAAACACTTTTCGGCACTATTTACCGTCAGATCACTAAATGGACTTACAACAATCCAAAATGGTATATAGCGCACATTGAGCCTAAGAAACACCTTTTGGCACTATTTACCTTTAGATCACGAAATGGACTAACAACACTCCCAAATGCTCTATAGCGCCCATTGAGCTTAACAAACACTTTTCGGCACTTTTTACCTTCAGATCACAAAATGGACTTACAACACTCCCAAATGCTCTATAGCGCCCATTGAGCCTAACAAACACTTTTCGGCACTTTTTACTTTCAGATCACGCAATTGACTAACAACACTCCCAAATGCTCTATAGCGCCCATTGAGCCTAAGAAACACTTTTCGGCACTTTTTACCTTCAGATCACGAAATGGACTAACAACACTCCCAAATGCTCTATAGCGCCCATTGAGCCTAAGAAACACTTTTCGGCACTTTTTACCTTCAGATCACGAAATTGACTAACAACACTCCCAAATGCTCTATAGCGCCCATTGAGCCTAACAAACACTTTTCGGCACTTTTTACCTTCAGATCACGAAATGGACTAACAACACTCCCAAATGCTCTATAGCGCCCATTGATCCTAACAAACACTTTTCGGCACTTTTTACCTTCAGATCACGAAATCGACTAACAACACTCCCAAATGTTCTATAGCGCCCATTGAGCCTGTGAAACACTTTTCGGCACTTTTTACCTTCAGATCACGAAATTGACGAACAACACTCCGAAATGGTCTATAGCGCCCATTGAGCCTAACAAACACTTTTCGGCACTATTTACCGTCAGATCACTAAATGGACTTACAACACTCCAAAATGGTATATAGCGCACATTGAGCCTAAGAAACACCTTTTGGCACTATTTACCTTCAGATCACGGAATGGACTTACAACACTCCAAAATGGTCTATAGCGCCCATTGAGCCTAAGAAACACTTTTCGGCACTTTTTACCTTCAGATCACGAAATGGACTTACAACACTCCAAAATGGTCTATAGCGCCCATTGAGCCTAAGAAACACTTCTCGGCACTTTTTACCTCCAGATCACGAAATTGACTAACAACACTCCCAAATGCTCTATAGCGCCCATTGAGCCTAACAAACACTTTTCGGCACTTTTTACCTTCAGATCACGAAATGGACTAACAACACTCCCAAATGCTCTATAGCGCCCATTGAGCTTAACAAACACTTTTCGGCACTTTTTACCTTCAGATCACGAAATGGACTAACAACACTCCCAAATGCGCTATAGCGCCCATTGAGCCTAACAAACCTTTTTTGGCACTATTTATCTTCAGATCACGAAATGGACTTCCAACACTCCCAAATGCTCTATAGCGCCCATTGAGCCTAACAAACACTTTTCGGCACTATTTACCTTCAGATCACGAAATTGACTTACAACACTCCAAAATGGTCTATAGCGCCCATTGAGCCTAAGAAACACTTCTCGGCACTTTTTACCTCCAGATCACGAAATTGACTAACAACACTCCCAAATGCTCTATAGCGCCCATTGAGCCTAACAAACACTTTTTGGCACTATTTACCTTCAGATCACGAAATGGACTTACAAACACTCCCAAATGGTCTATAGCGCCCATTGAGCCTAACAAACACTTTTCGACACTTTTTACCTTCAGATCACGAAATGGACTAACAACACTCCCAAATGCTCTATAGCGCCCATTGAGCCTAACAAACACTTTTCGGCACTATTCACCTTCAGATCACGAAATTGACTTACAACACTCCAAAATGGTCTATAGCGCCCATTGAGCCTAAGAAACACTTCTCGGCACTTTTTACCTCCAGATCACGAAATTGACTAACAACACTCCCAAATGCTCTATAGCGCCCATTGAGCCTAACAAACACTTTTTGGCACTATTTACCTTCAGATCACGAAATGGACTTACAAACACTCCCAAATGGTCTATAGCGCCCATTGAGCCTAACAAACACTTTTCGACACTTTTTACCTTCAGATCACGAAATGGACTAACAACACTCCCAAATGCTCTATAGCGCCCATTGAGCCTAACAAACACTTTTCGGCACTTTTTACCTTCAGATCACGAAATGGACTAACAACACTCCCAAATGCTCTATAGCGCCCATTGAGCCTAACAAACACTTTTCGGCACTTTTTACCTTCAGATCACGAAATTGACTAACAACACTCCCAAATGCTCTATAGCGCCCATTGAGCCTAACAAACACTTTTCGGCACTTTTTACCTCCAGATCACAAAATTGACTAACAACACTCCCAAATGCTCTATAGCGCCCATTGAGCCTAACAAACACTTTTCGGCACTTTTTACCTTCAGATCACGAAATGGACTAACAACACTCCCAAATGCTCTATAGCGCCCATTAGGCTTAACAAACACTTTTCGGCACTTTTTACCTTCAGATCACGAAATGGACTAACAACACTCCCAAATGCGTTATAGCGCCCATTGAGCCTAACAAACACTTTTTGGCACTATTTACCTTCAGATCACGAAATGGACTTCCAACACTCCCAAATGCTCTATAGCGCCCATTGAGCCTAACAAACACTTTTCGGCACTTTTTACCTCCAGATCACAAAATTGACTAACAACACTCCCAAATGCTCTATAGCGCCCATTGAGCCTAACAAACACTTTTCGGCACTTTTTACCTTCAGATCACGAAATGGACTAACAACACTCCCAAATGCTCTATAGCGCCCATTGAGCTTAACAAACACTTTTCGGCACTTTTTACCTTCAGATCACGAAATGGACTAACAACACTCCCAAATGCGTTATAGCGCCCATTGAGCCTAACAAACACTTTTTGGCACTATTTACCTTCAGATCACGAAATGGACTTCCAACACTCCCAAATGCTCTATAGCGCCCATTGAGCCTAACAAACATTTTTCGGCACTTTTTACCTGCAGATCACTAAATGGACTTCCAACACTCCCAAATGCTCTATAGCGCGCATTGAGCCTAACAAACACTTTTCGGCACTTTTTACCTCCAGATCACAAAATGGACTAACAACACTCCCAAATGCGTTATAGCGCCCATTGAGCCTAACAAACACTTTTTGGCACTATTTACCTTCAGATCACGAAATGGACTTCCAACACTCCCAAATGCTCTATAGCGCCCATTGAGCCTAACAAACACTTTTCGGCACTTTTTACATTCAGATCACGAAATGGACTAACAACACTCCCAAATGCTCTATAGCGCCCATTGAGCTTAACAAACACTTTTCGGCACTTTTTACCTTCAGATCACGAAATGGACTAACAACACTCCCAAATGCGTTATAGCGCCCATTGAGCCTAACAAACACTTTTTGGCACTATTTACCTTCAGATCACGAAATGGACTTCCAACACTCCCAAATGCTCTATAGCGCCCATCGAGCCTAACAAACATTTTTCGGCACTTTTTACCTTTAGATCACGAAATGGACTTCCAACACTCCCAAATGCTCTATAGCGCGCATTGAGCCTAACAAACACTTTTCGGCACTTTTTACCTCCAGATCACAAAATTGACTAACAACACTCCCAAATGCGTTATAGCGCCCATTGAGCCTAACAAACACTTTTTGGCACTATTTACCTTCAGATCACGAAATGGCCTTCCAACACTCCCAAATGCTCTATAGCGCCCATTGAGCCTAACAAACACTTTTCGGCACTTTTTACCTTCAGATCACGAAATGGACTAACAACACTCCCAAATGCTCTATAGCGCCCATTGAGCCTAACAAACACTTTTCGGCACTTTTTACCTTCAGATCACGAAATTGACTAACAACACTCCCAAATGCTCTATAGCGCCCATTGAGCCTAACAAACACTTTTCGGCACTTTTTACCTCCAGATCACAAAATTGACTAACAACACTCCCAAATGCTCTATAGCGCCCATTGAGCCTAACAAACACTTTTCGGCACTTTTTACCTTCAGATCACGAAATGGACTAACAACACTCCCAAATGCTCTATAGCGCCCATTAGGCTTAACAAACACTTTTCGGCACTTTTTACCTTCAGATCACGAAATGGACTAACAACACTCCCAAATGCGTTATAGCGCCCATTGAGCCTAACAAACACTTTTTGGCACTATTTACCTTCAGATCACGAAATGGACTTCCAACACTCCCAAATGCTCTATAGCGCCCATTGAGCCTAACAAACACTTTTCGGCACTTTTTACCTCCAGATCACAAAATTGACTAACAACACTCCCAAATGCTCTATAGCGCCCATTGAGCCTAACAAACACTTTTCGGCACTTTTTACCTTCAGATCACGAAATGGACTAACAACACTCCCAAATGCTCTATAGCGCCCATTGAGCTTAACAAACACTTTTCGGCACTTTTTACCTTCAGATCACGAAATGGACTAACAACACTCCCAAATGCGTTATAGCGCCCATTGAGCCTAACAAACACTTTTTGGCACTATTTACCTTCAGATCACGAAATGGACTTCCAACACTCCCAAATGCTCTATAGCGCCCATTGAGCCTAACAAACATTTTTCGGCACTTTTTACCTGCAGATCACTAAATGGACTTCCAACACTCCCAAATGCTCTATAGCGCGCATTGAGCCTAACAAACACTTTTCGGCACTTTTTACCTCCAGATCACAAAATGGACTAACAACACTCCCAAATGCGTTATAGCGCCCATTGAGCCTAACAAACACTTTTTGGCACTATTTACCTTCAGATCACGAAATGGACTTCCAACACTCCCAAATGCTCTATAGCGCCCATTGAGCCTAACAAACACTTTTCGGCACTTTTTACCTTCAGATCACGAAATGGACTAACAACACTCCCAAATGCTCTATAGCGCCCATTGAGCTTAACAAACACTTTTCGGCACTTTTTACCTTCAGATCACGAAATGGACTAACAACACTCCCAAATGCGTTATAGCGCCCATTGAGCCTAACAAACACTTTTTGGCACTATTTACCTTCAGATCACGAAATGGACTTCCAACACTCCCAAATGCTCTATAGCGCCCATTGAGCCTAACAAACATTTTTCGGCACTTTTTACCTTTAGATCACGAAATGGACTTCCAACACTCCCAAATGCTCTATAGCGCGCATTGAGCCTAACAAACACTTTTCGGCACTTTTTACCTCCAGATCACAAAATTGACTAACAACACTCCCAAATGCGTTATAGCGCCCATTGAGCCTAACAAACACTTTTTGGCACTATTTACCTTCAGATCACGAAATGGCCTTCCAACACTCCCAAATGCTCTATAGCGCCCATTGAGCCTAACAAACACTTTTCGGCACTTTTTACCTCCAGATCACAAAATTGACTAACAACACTCCCAAATGCTCTATAGCGCCCATTGAGCCTAACAAACACTTTTCGGCACTATTTACCTTTAGATCACGAAATTGACTTACAACACTCCAAAATGGTCTATAGCGCCCATTGAGCCTAAGAAACACTTTTCGGCACTTTTTACCTTCAGATCAGGAAATTGACTAACAACACTCCCAAATGCTCTATAGCGCCCATTGAGCCTAAGAAACACTTTTCGGCACTTTTTACCTTCAGATCACGAAATTGACTAACACACTCCCAAATGCTCTATAGCGCCCATTGAGCCTAATAAACACTTTTCGGCACTTTTTACCTTCAGATCACGAAATTGACTAACAACACTCCCAAATGGTCTATAGCGCCCATTGAGCATAACAAACACTTTTCGGCACTATTCACCGTCAGATCACGAAATGGACTTACTACACTCCAAAATGGTCTATAGCGCCCATTGAGCCTAACAAACACTTTTCGGCACTTTTTACCTTCAGATCACGAAATGGACTTACATCACTCCAAAATGCTCTATAGCGCCCATTGAGCCTAACAAACACTTTTCGGCACTTTTTACCTCCAGATCACAAAATTGACTAACAACACTCCCAAATGCTCTATAGCGCCCATTGAGCCTAACAAACACTTTTCGGCACTTTTTACCTTCAGATCACGAAATGGACTAACAACACTCCCAAATGCTCTATAGCGCCCATTGAGCTTAACAAACACTTTTTGGCACTTTTTACCTTCAGATCACGACCTTGACTTACAACACTCCCAAATGGTCTATAGCCCCTCATTGAGCCTAACAAACACTTTTTGGCACTATTTACCTTCAGATCACGAAATGGACTTACAACACTCCAAAATGGTCTATAGCGCCCATTGAGCCTAAGAAACACTTTTCGGCACTATTTACCTTCAGATCACGAAATTGACTAACAACAGTCCCAAATGCTCTATAGCGCCCATTGAGCCTAACAAACACTTTTCGGCACTATTTACCTTCAGATCACGAAATTGACTTCCAACACTCCCAAATGCTCTATAGCGCCCATTGAGCCTAACAAACATTTTTCGGCACTTTTTACCTTCAGATCACGAAATGGACTTCCAACACTCCCAAATGCTCTATAGCGCCCATTGAGCCTAACAAACACTTTTCGGCACTTTTTACCTCCAGATCACAAAATTGACTAACAACACTCCCAAATGCTCTATAGCGCCCATTGAGCCTAACAAACACTTTTCGGCACTATTTACCTTTAGATCACGAAATTGACTTACAACTCCAAAATGGTCTATAGCGCCCATTGAGCCTAAGAAACACTTTTCGGCACTTTTTACCTTCAGATCAGGAAATTGACTAACAACACTCCCAAATGCTCTATAGCGCCCATTGAGCCTAAGAAACACTTTTCGGCACTTTTTACCTTCAGATCACGAAATTGACTAACAACACTCCCAAATGCTCTATAGCGCCCATTGAGCCTAATAAACACTTTTCGGCACTTTTTACCTTCAGATCACGAAATTGACTAACAACACTCCCAAATGGTCTATAGCGCCCATTGAGCATAACAAACACTTTTCGGCACTATTCACCGTCAGATCACGAAATGGACTTACTACACTCCAAAATGGTCTATAGCGCCCATTGAGCCTAACAAACACTTTTCGGCACTATTTACCTTCAGATCACGAAATGGACTTACAACACTCCAAAATGCTCTATAGCGCCCATTGAGCCTAAGAAACACTTTTCGGCACTTTTTACCTTCAGATCACTAAATTGACTAACAACACTCCCAAATGCTCTATAGCGCCCATTGAGCCTAACAAACACTTTTCGGCACTATTTACCTTCAGATCACGAAATTGACTTACAACACTCCAAAATGGTCTATAGCGTCCATTGAGCCCAAGAAACACTTTTCGGCACTTTTTACCTTCAGATCACGAAATTGACTAACAACACTCCCAAATGCTCTATAGCGCTCATTGAGCCTAAGAAACACTTTTCGGCACTTTTTACCTTCAGATCACGAAATTGACTAACAACACTCCCAAATGCTCTATAGCGCCCATTGAGCCTAACAAACACTTTTCGGCACTATTTACCTTCAGATCACAAAATGGACTTACAACACTCCCAAATGCTCTATAGCGCCCATTGAGCCTAAGAAACACTTTTCGGCACTTTTTACCTTCAGATCACGAAATTGACTAACAACACTCCCAAATGGTCTATAGCGCCCATTGAGCCTAACAAACACTTTTCGGCACTATTCACCGTCAGATCACGAAATGGACTTACTACACTCCAAAATGGTCTATAGCGCCCATTGAGCCTAACAAACACTTTTCGGCACTATTTACCTTCAGATCACGAAATGGACTTACAACACTTCAAAATGGTCTATAGCGCCCATTGAGCCTAACAAACACTTTTCGGCACTTTTTACCTTCAGATCACGAAATGGACTAACAACACTCCCAAATGCTCTATAGCGCCCATTGAGCCTAACAAACACTTTTCGGCACTTTTTACCTTCAGATCACGAAATGGACTAACAACACTCCCAAATGCTCTATAGCGCCCATTGAGCCTAACAACCACTTTTCGGCACTATTTACCGTCAGATCACTAAATGGACTTACAACACTCCAAAATGGTATATAGCGCACATTGAGCCTAAGAAACACTTTTTGGCACTTTTTACCTTCAGATCACGAAATTGACTAACAACACTCCCAAATGTTTTATAGCGCCCATTGAGCCTAAGAAACACTTTTCGGCACTTTTTACCTCCAGATCACAAAATTGACTAACAACACTCCCAAATGCTCTATAGCGCCCATTGAGCCTAACAAACACTTTTCGGCACTATTTACCTTTAGATCACGAAATTGACTTACAACTCCAAAATGGTCTATAGCGCCCATTGAGCCTAAGAAACACTTTTCGGCACTTTTTACCTTCAGATCAGGAAATTGACTAACAACACTCCCAAATGCTCTATAGCGCCCATTGAGCCTAAGAAACACTTTTCGGCACTTTTTACCTTCAGATCACGAAATTGACTAGCAACACTCCCAAATGGTCTATAGCGCCCATTGAGCATAACAAAACACTTTTCGGCACTATTCACCGTCAGATCACGAAATGGACTTACTACACTCCAAAATGGTCTATAGCGCCCCATTGAGCCTAACAAACACTTTTCGGCACTATTTACCTTCAGATCACGAAATGGACTTACAACACTCCAAAATGCTCTATAGCGCCCATTGAGCCTAAGAAACACTTTTCGGCACTTTTTACCTTCAGATCACTAAATTGACTAACAACACTCCCAAATGCTCTATAGCGCCCATTGAGCCTAACAAAACACTTTCGGCACTTTTTACCTTCAGATCACGAAATGGACTAACAACACTCCCAAATGCTCTATAGCGCCCATTGAGCTTAACAAACACTTTTTGGCACTTTTTACCTTCAGATCACGACCTTGACTTACAACACTCCAAATGGTCTATAGCCCCCTCATTGAGCCTAACAAACACTTTTTGGCACTATTTACCTTCAGATCACGAAATGGACTTACAACACTCCAAAATGGTCTATAGCGCCCATTGAGCCCTAAGAAACACTTTTCGGCACTATTTACCTTCAGATCACGAAATTGACTAACAACAGTCCCAAATGCTCTATAGCGCCCATTGAGCCTAACAAACACTTTTCGGCACTATTTACCTTCAGATCACGAAATTGACTTCCAACACTCCCAAATGCTCTATAGCGCCCATTGAGCCTAACAAACATTTTTCGGCACTTTTTACCTTCAGATCACGAAATGGACTTTCCAACACTCCCAAATGCTCTATAGCGCCCCATTGAGCCTAACAAACACTTTTCGGCACTTTTTACCTCCAGATCACAAAATTGACTAACAACACCCTCCCAAATGCTCTATAGCGCCCATTGAGCCTAACAAACACTTTTCGGCACTATTTACCTTTAGATCACGAAATTGACTTACAACTCCAAAATGGTCTATAGCGCCATTGAGCCTAAGAAACACTTTTCGGCAACTTTTTACCTTCAGATCAGGAAATTGACTAACAACACTCCCAAATGCTCTATAGCGCCCATTGAGCCTAAGAAACACTTTTCGGCACTTTTTACCTTCAGATCACGAATTGACTAACAACACTCCCAAATGCTCTATAGCGCCCATTGAGCCTAATAAACACTTTTCGGCACTTTTTACCTTCAGATCACGAAATTGACTAACAACACTCCCCAAATGGTCTATAGCGCCCATTGAGCATAACAAACACTTTTCGGGCACTATTCACCGTCAGATCACGAAATGGACTTACTACACTCCAAAATGGTCCTATAGCGCCCATTGAGCCTAACAAACACTTTTCGGCACTATTTACCTTCAGATCACGAAATGGACTTACAACACTCGCAAAATGCTCTATAGCGCCCATTGAGCCTAAGAAACACTTTTTCGGCACTTTTTACCTTCAGATCACTAAAATTGACTAACAACACTCCCAAATGCTCTATAGCGCCCATTGAGCCTAACAAACACTTTTCGGCACTATTTACCTTCAGATCACGAAATTGACTTACAACACTCCAAAATGGTCTATAGCGTCCATTGAGCCCAAGAAACACTTTTCGGCACTTTTTACCTTCAGATCACGAAATTGACTAACAACACTCCCAAATGCTCTATAGCGCTCATTGAGCCTAAGAAACACTTTTCGGCACTTTTTACCTTCAGATCACGAAATTGACTAACAACACTCCCAAATGCTCTATAGCGCCCATTGAGCCTAACAAACACTTTTCGGCACTATTTACCTTCAGATCACAAAATGGACTTACAACACTCCCAAATGCTCTATAGCGCCCATTGAGCCTAAGAAACACTTTTCGGCACTTTTTAACCTTCAGATCACGAAATTGACTAACAACACTCCCAAATGGTCTATAGCGCCCATTGAGCCTAACAAACACTTTTCGGCACTATTCACCGTCAGATCACGAAATGGACTTACTACACTCCAAAATGGTCTATAGCGCCCATTGAGCCTAACAAACACTTTTCGGCACTATTTACCTTCAGATCACGAAATGGACTTACAACACTTCAAAATGGTCTATAGCGCCCATTGAGCCTAACAAACACTTTTCGGCACTTTTTACCTTCAGATCACGAAATGGACTAACAACACTCCCAAATGCTCTATAGCGCCCCATTGAGCCTAACAAACACTTTTCGGCACTTTTTACCTTCAGATCACGAAATGGACTAACAACACTCCCAAATGCTCTATAGCGCCCATTGAGCCTAACAACCACTTTTCGGCACTATTTACCGTCAGATCACTAAATGGACTTACAACACTCCAAAATGGTATATAGCGCACATTGAGCCTAAGAAAACACTTTTTTGGCACTTTTTACCTTCAGATCACGAAATTGACTAACAACACTCCCAAATGTTTTTATAGCGCCCATTGAGCCTAAGAAACACTTTTCGGCACTTTTTACCTCCAGATCACAAAATTGACTAACAACACTCCCAAATGCTCTATAGCGCCCATTGAGCCTAACAAACACTTTTCGGCACTATTTACCTTTAGATCACGAAATTGACTTACAACTCCAAAATGGTCTATAGCGCCCATTGAGCCTAAGAAACACTTTTCGGCACTTTTTACCTTCAGATCAGGAAATTGACTAACAACACTCCCAAATGCTCTATAGCGCCCATTGAGCCTAAGAAACACTTTTCGGCACTTTTTACACTTCAGAATCACGAAATTGACTAGCAACACTCCCAAATGGTCTATAGCGCCCCATTGAGCATAACAAACACTTTTCGGCACTATTCACCGTCAGATCACGAAATGGACTTACTACACTCCAAAATGGTCTATAGCGCCCATTGAGCCTAACAAACACTTTTCGGCACTATTTACCTTCAGATCACGAAATGGACTTACAACACTCCAAAATGCTCTATAGCGCCCATTGAGCCTAAGAAACACTTTTCTGCACTTTTTACCTTCAGATCACTAAATTGACTAACAACACTCCCAAATGCTCTATAGCGCCCATTGAGCCTAACAAACACTTTTCGGCACTTTTTACCTTCAGATCACGAATGGACTAACAACACTCCCAAATGCTCTATAGCGCCCATTGAGCTTAACAAACACTTTTTGGCACTTTTTACCTTCAGATCACGACCTTGACTTACAACACTCCCAAATGGTCTATAGCCCCTCATTGAGCCTAACAAACACTTTTTGGCACTATTTACCTTCAGATCACGAAATGGACTTACAACACTCCAAAATGGTCTATAGCGCCCCATTGAGCCTAAGAAACACTTTTCGGCACTATTTACCTTCAGATCACGAAATTGACTAACAACAGTCCCAAATGCTCTATAGCGCCCATTGAGCCTAACAAACACTTTTCGGCACTATTTACCTTCAGATCACGAAATTGACTTCCAACACTCCCAAATGCTCTATAGCGCCCATTGAGCCTAACAAACATTTTTCGGCACTTTTTACCTTCAGATCACGAAATGGACTTCCAACACTCCCAAATGCTCTATAGCGCCCATTGAGCCTAACAAACACTTTTCGGCACTTTTTACACTCCAGATCACAAAATTGACCTAACAACACTCCCAAATGCTCTATAGCGCCCATTGAGCCTAACAAACACTTTTCGGCACTATTTACCTTTAGATCACGAAATTGACTTACAACTCCAAAATGGTCTATAGCGCCCATTGAGCCTAAGAAACACTTTTCGGCACTTTTTACCTTCAGATCAGGAAAATTGACTAACAACACTCCCAAATGCTCTATAGCGCCCATTGAGCCTAAGAAACACTTTTCGGCACTTTTTTACCTTCAGATCACGAAATTGACTAACAACACTCCCAAATGCTCTATAGCGCCCATTGAGCCTAATAAACACTTTCGGCACTTTTTACCTTCAGATCACGAAATTGACTAACAACACTCCCAAATGGTCTATAGCGCCCATTGAGCATAACAAACACTTTTCGGCACTATCACCGTCAGATCACGAAATGGACTTACTACACTCCAAAATGGTCTATAGCGCCCATTGAGCCTAACAAACACTTTTCGGCACTATTTACCTTCAGATCACGAAATGGACTTACAACACTCCCAAAATGCTCTATAGCGCCCATGAGCCTAAGAAACCACTTTTCGGCACTTTTTACCTTCAGATCACTAAATTGACTAACAACACTCCCAAATGCTCTATAGCGCCCATTGAGCCCTAACAAACACTTTTCGGCACTATTTACCTTCAGATCACGAAATTGACTTACAACACTCCAAAATGGTCTATAGCGTCCATTGAGCCCAAGAAACACTTTTCGGCACTTTTTACCTTCAGATCACGAAATTGACTAACAACACTCCCAAATGCTCTATAGCGCTCATTGAGCCTAAGAAACACTTTTCGGCACTTTTTACCTTCAGATCACGAAATTGACTAACAACACTCCCAAATGCTCTATAGCGCCCATTGAGCCCTAACAAACCACTTTTCGGCACTATTTACCTTCAGATCACAAAATGGACTTACAACACTCCCAAATGCTCTATAGCGCCCATTGAGCCTAAGAAACACTTTTCGGCACTTTTTACCTTCAGATCACGAAATTGACTAACAACACTCCCAAATGGTCTATAGCGCCCATTGAGCCTAACAAACACTTTTCGGCACTATTCACCGTCAGATCACGAAATGGACTTACTACACTCCAAAATGGTCCTATAGCGCCCATTGAGCCTAACAAACACTTTTCGGCACTATTTACCTTCAGATCACGAAATGGACTTACAACACTTCAAAATGGTCTATAGCGCCCATTGAGCCTAACAAACACTTTTCGGCACTTTTTACCTTCAGATCACGAAATGGACTAACAACACTCCCAAATGCTCTATAGCGCCCATTGAGCCTAACAAACACTTTTCGGCACTTTTTACCTTCAGATCACGAAATGGACTAACAACACTCCCAAATTGCTCTATAGCGCCATTGAGCCTAACAACCACTTTTCGGCACTATTTACCGTCAGATCACTAAATGGACTTACAACACTCCAAAATGGTATATAGCGCACATTGAGCCTAAGAAACACTTTTTGGCACTTTTTACCTTCAGATCACGAAATTGACTAACAACACTCCCAAATGTTTTATAGCGCCCATTGAGCCTAAGAAACCACTTTTCGGCACTTTTTTACCTCCAGATCACAAAATTGACTAACAACACTCCCAAATGCTCTATAGCGCCCATTGAGCCTAACAAACACTTTTCGGCACTATTTACCTTTAGATCACGAAATTGACTTACAACTCCAAAATGGTCTATAGCGCCCATTGAGCCTAAGAAACACTTTTCGGCACCTTTTTACCTTCAGATCAGGAATTGACTAACAACACTCCCAAATGCTCTATAGCGCCCATTGAGCCTAAGAAACACTTTTCGGCACTTTTTACCTTCAGATCACGAAATTGACTAGCAACACTCCCAAATGGTCTATAGCGCCCATTGAGCATAACAAACACTTTTCGGCACTATTCACCGTCAGATCACGAAATGGACTTACTACACTCCAAAAATGGTCTATAGCGCCCATTGATCCTAACAAACAACTTTTCGGCACTATTTACCTTCAGATCACGAAATGGACTTACAACACTCCAAAATGCTCTATAGCGCCCCATTGAGCCTAAGAAACACTTTTCGGCACTTTTTACCCTTCAGATCACTAAATTGACTAACAACACTCCCAAATGCTCTATAGCGCCCATTGAGCCTAACAAACACTTTTCGGCACTATTTACTTCAGATCACGAAATTGACTTACAACACTCCAAATAGGTCTATAGCGTCCATTGAGCCCAAGAAACACTTTTCGGCACTTTTTACCTTCAGATCACGAAATTGGACTAACAACACTCCCAAATAGCTCTATAGCGCTCATTGAGCCTAAGAAACACTTTTCGGCACTTTTTACCTTCAGATCACGAATTGACTAACAACACTCCAAATGCTCTATAGCGCCCATTGAGCCTAACAAACACTTTTCGGGCACTATTTACCTTCAGATCACAAAATGGACTTACAACACTACCAAATGCTACTATAAGCGCCCATTGAGCCTAAAGAAACACTTTTCGGCACTTTTTACCTTCAGATCACGAAATTGACTAACAACACTCCCCAAATGGTCTATAGCGCCCCATTGAGCCTAACAAACACTTTTCGGCACTATTCCACCGTCCAGATCACGAAATGGACTTACTACACCTCCCAAAATGGTCTATAGCGCCCATTGCAGCCTAACAAACACTTTTCGGGCTACTATTTACCTTCAGATCACGAAATGGACTTACAACACTTCCAAAATGGTCCTATAGCGCCCATGAGCCTAACAAACACTTTTCGGCACTTTTTACCTTCAGATCACGAAATGGACTAACAACACTCCAAATGCTCTATAGCGCCCATGAGCCTAACAAACACTTTTTCGGCAACTTTTACCTTCAGAATCACGAAATGGACTAACAACACTCCAAATGCTCTATAGCGTCCCATTGAGCCCTAACAACCACTTTTCGGCACTATTTACCGTCAGATCACTAAATGGACTTACAACACTCAAAAATGGTATATAGCGCACATTGAGCCTAAGAAACAACCTTTTGGCACTATTTAACCTTCAGATTACGAAATGGACTTACAACACTCCAAAATGGTCTATAGCGCCCATTGAGCCTAAGAAAACACTTCTCGGCACTTTTTTACCTCCAGATCACGAAATTGACTAACAACACTCCCAAATGCTCTATAGCGCCCATTGAGCCCTAACAAACACTTTTCGGCACTATTACCGTCAGATCACTAAATGGAACTTACAACACTCCAAAATGGTATATAGCGCACATTGAGCCTAAGAAACACCTTTTGGCAACTATTTACCTTTAGACATCACGAAATGGACTAACACACTCCCAAATGCTCTATAGCGCCCATTGAGCTTAACAAACACTTTTCGGCACTTTTTACCTCAGATCACAAATGGACTTACAACACTCCCCAAATGCTCTATAGCGCCCATTTGAGCCTAACAAACACTTTTCGGCACTTTTTACTTTCAGATCACGCAATTGACTAAACAACACTCCAAATGCTCTATAGGCACCCATTGAGCCATAAGAAACACTTTTCGGCACCTTTTTACCTTCAGATCAACGAAATGGCGACTAACAACACATCCCAAATGCTCTATAGCGCCCATTGAGCCTAACAAACACTTTTCGGCACTTTTACCTTCAGATCACGAAATGGAACTAAACAACACTTCCCAAATGCTCCTATAGCGCCCCATTGATCCTAACAAAACACTTTTCGGCACTTTTTACCTTCAGATCACGAAAATCGACTAACAACACTCCCAAATGTTCCTATAGCGCCCATTGAGCCTGTGAAACACTTTTCGGCACTTTTTACCTTCAGATCACGAAATTGAACGAACAACACTCCGAAATGGTCTATAGCGCCCCATTGAGCCTAACAAACACTTTTCCGGCACTATATTACCGTCAGATCACTAAATGGACTTACAACACTCCAAAATGGTATATAGCGCACATTGAGCCTAAGAAACACCTTTTAGGCACATATTTACCTTCAGATCACGGAATGGACTTACAACACTTCCAAAATGGTCTATAGCGCCCATTGAGCCTAAGAAACACTTTTCGGCACTTTTTTACCTTCAGATCACGAAATTGACTAACAACACTCTCCAAATGCTCTATAGCGCCCATTGAGCCTAACAAACACTTTTCGGCACTATTTACCTTTCAGATCACAAAATGGACTTACAACACTCCCAAATTGCTCTATAGGCGGCCCATTGAGCCTAACAAACACTTTTCGGACACTATTTACCTTCAGATCACGAAATGGACTTACAACACTCCAAAATGGTCTATAGCGCCCATTTGAGCCTAAGAAACACTTCTCGGCACTTTTTACCTCTCAGATCACGGAAATTGACTAACAACACTCCCAAATGCTCTATAGCGCCCATTGAGCCTAACAAACACTCTTTCCGGCACTATTTACCTTCAGATCACAAATGGACTACAACTCCAATGCTCTATAGCGCCCATTGAGCCCTAAAGAAACACTTTTCGGCACTTTTTACCATTCAGATCACGAATTGACTCAACAACACTCCCAAATGGTCTATAGCGCACCATTGAGCCTAACAAACACTTTTCGGCACTATTCACCGTCAGATCACGAAATGGACCTTACTACACTCCCAAAATGGTCTATAGCGGCCCATTGAGCCTAACAAACACTTTTCAGGCACTATTTACCCTTCCAGATCACGAAATGGACTTACAACACTTCAAAATGGTCTATAGCGCCCATTGAGCCTAACAAAACACTTTTCGGCACTTTTTACTCTCAGATCACGAATGTGGACTAACAACACTCCCAAATGCCTCTATAGCGCCCCATTGAGCCCTAACAAACACTTTTCGGCACTTTTTACCTTCAGATCACGAAATGGACTAACAACACCTCCAAATGCTCTATAGCGCCCATTGAGCCTAACAACCACTTTTCGGCACTATTTACCGTCAGATCACTAAATGGACTTACAACACTCCAAAATGGTATATAGCGCACATTGAGCCTAAGAAACACTTTTTGGCACTTTTTACTCAGATCACGAAATTGACTAACAACACTCCCATATGTTTTTTAGCGCCCATTTGAGCCTTAAGAAACACTTTTCGGCACTTTTTTACCTCCAGATCACAAAAATTGACTAACAACACTCCCAAATGGCTCTATAGCGCCCATTGAGCCTAACAACACTTTTCAGGCACTATTTACCTTTAGATCACGAAATTGACTTACAACTCCAAATGTCTATAGCGCCCATTATTGAAGCCTAAGAAACACTTTTCGGCACTTTTTACCTTCAGATCAGCGAAATTGACTAACACACTCCCAAATGCTCTATAGGCGCCCATTGAGCCTAAGAAACACTTTTCGGGCAACTTTTTACCTTCAGATCACGAAATTGACTAGCAACACATCCCAAATGCGTCTATAGCGCCCATTGAGCATAACAAACACTTTTCGGCACTAATTCAGATCCAGTCAGAGAACACGAAAATGGACCTCTTTACTAACACTCCAAAAATGGTCTATAGCGCCCATTGAGCCTAACAAACACTTTCGGCACTATTACTTCAGATCACGAAATGGACTTACAACACTCCAAAATGCTCTATAGCGCCCATTGAGCCTAAGAAACACTTATTCGGCACTTTTTACCTTCAGATC